>CAKAOJ020000063.1:492500-722500 GCA_916701645.2 Sebastolobus alascanus
AGAGAGACAGAGAGAGAGAGAGAGAGAGAGAGAGAGAGAGAGAGAGAGAGAGAGAGAGAGAGAGAGAGAGAGAGAGAGAGAGAGAGACAGAGAGAGAGAGAGAGAGAGAGAGAGAGAGAGAGAGAGAGAGAGATACACAGCAACAACAATTAATAGTACAACAGCTATAATAATAATAGAAATAAGACTAATTACAATAATAGTAGTGGCGGATATAATAGAATGATAATAGCAGAAATAGCGGTGATAATATCAGTAATAATAATAAACTATGACTACTACTACTAAATAATGCAGTATATGCAATATGCAGTAATGGTAGCAGTAATAATAATAATAAAAATATGTCTGATAGTAGTAGTGGGTATGAAGCAGGGCCATGGCAGCCGACGTAACCCCGATCCAGGTGTAGCCCCGAACCAGGTGTAACCCCGATCCAGGTGTAACCACGATCCAGGTGTAACTACGATCCAGGTGCAGCCCCGATCCAGGTGCAGCCCCGATCCAGGTGCAGCCCCGATCCATGGATACCTGCGAGACGAGAAAACACAAAGACTAAGGGGAAGAAATCAAGTTAGTAACATGTATGAATGGAACATGAATATATACAGAAGGAGAAGGAGAGAAGGAGAGAGGAGCTCAGTGTGTCGTAGGAAGTCTCCTGGCAGTCTAGGCCTATAGCAGCCGAACTAGGGGCTGGTCCAAGGCAGCCTGAGCCAGACTTGGGCCAGCCCTAACTATAAGTGGAAAGTCTTCAGCCTACTCTTAAATGTGGAGAGGGCTTGATAGCTGAAGGCTCTGGCTCCCATTCTACTGTTGGAGACTCTAGGAACCTCAAGTAACCCTGCTGCATTCTGGGAGCGCAGTGCTCTAGTGGGGTAATAGGGTACTATGAGCTTTTTAAGATATGATGGGGCCTGACCGTTTAGGACTTTGTTGGTGAGAAGGAGGATTTTAAATTCTATTCAGGATTTTACAGGGAGCCAGTGCAGAGAAGCTAATACAGGAGAAATATGATCTCTTTTTCTAGTTCTTGTCAGAACACGTGCTGCAGCATTCTGGTTCAGCTGGAGAGTCTTAAGGGACTTATTGGAGCAGCCTGATAATAGGGAGTATTTGTGCATATATTCATTTTCTATAAATATACACACATACATTATTTCTTTCTTTTTTGTTTTGACTGATTGGCCCAGCTTTGGGGTGCCCACAGACCCTTATAGGAGAGGGCTGGCCCATTGTGGGCATGATCCCTTCAAAAAAATAGCTCCCTGACCCAAGGCAGGGGGCCTGTTTATCAAGGATGGACAGTCATGGGATTTGGATGTGAAAAGGAGGAATAAGTTGACCAAGCCTTCCTTCCCCCTGCCGCCCGCTCCAGAGTGAACCGTCCTAGTGCCCCGAGCGGAGCCCCCGCCGCCAGGGTCCAGGCAGGGCACCCCGACATCCTGCTACCATTGTCCTTAGGGAATGATATTATTAATTAGTATGATATTATGGCGATGATAAAATGCAAACAACCTGAGAAAAAAAAATAATAATATTTCAGATCAATAAAAATAAACAAAATACGAAAGATCAGTGGGTGAAGGGGCGACTACAAAAAATAATAGAAAGAATGGAAGATATAATATTCATGGTAGAAAATGAATAGATAAATAACAAACAAATAACAAATATATTCCTTTAATGTTGATGCTCTGACGGATGGCTGCAGCTAAAGGTTCAATGAAAATGGTGAATAAAGAGGGAGAGAGTGGGCATCCTTGCCTAGTGTGAAGCTTTGTGAGGTTCGTCCATTGGTGATGACGGTGGCTGAAGGTGAGGTGTACAGAATGTTGACCCAGTTAATAAATGATTCCCCAAAGCCAAATCATTGTAATGTGGCTAGAAGAAATGTCCAGTTTACTCTGTCGAAGGCTTTTTCTGCATCTAAGGTGGCTATGATGGTTCCTGCTTACTGTGATGATGAATAATTAATTAAATTAAACAGTCTGCGTGTGTTGTTGGATGAATGTCTACCTGTGATAAAGTCGTTTGATCTGGTGACTTTTTCTATTCTGTGAGCAAGTGCCTTAGATATGATTTTTATATCTACGTTGAGGAGAGAAATGAAACGGTAACCTGATGGAAAGGTTGGGTCTTTGTTGGGTTTGAGGAGGAGTGAAATTGTGGCTTTATTCATGTTTACTGGAAATCATTTTGTTGAAAAGCGTGATTATTGGTGAGTCCAGTGTGTTGGTTTGGTCTTTACTAAGCTGTGGTAGGTCAGTGCTGCTGAGACATGAGTTGATGTCTTCTTGATGAATAAAGATTAGCGTAAAAACTTCTGAAAATGTTATTTATTTCATCGGGTGAATATGAATCAATATTCTGCTACTGTAATGCTTGTTTCTCTCCTCAGATGTTTTCAGAATCATCCTGTAGTGTACTTTGTATGAACACCTTTTTTTTTCAGCGCGCACACAGAACAGACAGCTAGTGGAGATGTTCGCTGAATTTGACAAATATTGTGTTGGATTAGAATCGTTGACTCCACCTTTAAATAATCTGAGCACTTCTTCCACCACTGACTTCAGTATTCAGTAGACATACTTTACTAGGCTGAGGCTAATAAGGCTGGTAGAGCATCACTGGTGGTTAATCAGATTGATTCAGGTAGCAGGCAAGGTGATTGGAGAGGCTCAAACACTTAGGTAACATACATCATATGTATGTACAGCCCAGTCACATGAAAAGGCGTATGAATGGCATGATAATGTGCATGTCCTGAACTTAACTAAGTGGTTTTGTTGCCTAAACCTAAGTGAGAGGTTTTATTGCCCCCTGTTGGTACTGCACCTTCAGACACGCGTTTAATATTCACGCTTATTACACGGCTGTGTTGAATACTCGATTCTGATTGGTTAATCACGACGTTCTGCAGTCTGTAATTTCTCCATAACAGACTGTTGCTATGTATAACATACCGTTGCTACGTATAACAGATCGTTGCTATGTATAACAGACCTTTGCTATGAATAACAGACTGTTGCTATGTATAACAGACCGTTGCTATGTATAGCAGACCGTTGCTATGTACAACAGACCGTTGCTATGGATAACAGACCGTTGCTATGTATAGCAGATTGTTGCTATGTATAACAGACCGTTGCTATGTATAGCAGACTGTTGCTATGTATAGCAGACCGTTGCTATGTATAACAGACCGTTGCTATGGGCGCAGCTCTGATGTCGGACTCTGGAGGACCGTTTTTGTGTCAAAATATTGATTTCTTCAGTAAGTAGCTGTGTAATAAGAGAGATAATGTACAGCTAGCGGGTCATTGTTGTGAAAGAATCCCCTTCAGGGTGATGAGAGATTAGCAGCATCGCCCTGAAGGGGATACTCCTCTACAAGACAAATGTGCAATTAATCAAATTACCACAAACGAACTGATGCAATGAGTATGGCCCCCTCTTGACCCTCAGGGGTCCCAGGACAGTTACCTGCTTTATCTTCTCGGTAATCCAGCTGTTATCATTTCTGTCTGAACCAAATCCCGACTGTAACTGGAAAGAATATTTATGATAACGTTTTTAGACCAGGAAATATTAAACTAGTAGAAAAAACTAACTGTGTAGTTAGTGCTGGACTTCATATCTAATCTGTAAACAATATCTACAGTAGCAGCTACAGCGGATGTCATTATGTATATGAACATAGAGGGCAAAACATGAGAAGCACCAAACTTCATATCATCACAACATCTCTTCTAATTATGCTAATTTGAACAAAAATGTGACCATCAACAATGTTACATCTCCCCTTTGAATTTTAAAATGAATGAATGATAAATATCATCCAGGTGAGAAAAATTTAAAATGAGTAAATTTTGAGACATTGAGATATTGTTTTATTCTCTGTAAAGCAGTTTGTTTGTTGATTATAAACCATCATCAGGATCATCAAGTGCTCTGTTTTATCCTGTATTTACAGCCCGTTCTCATTCACACGGCGTCAAATACCAACGCTTTGTCACCGCCGTCAGCGTTCGATACCGCCGCTCAAGGGTATGACACGCATATTAACTATAATGTAAACCCATCCATGGTGACAGTAAAGCAGTAAAGTACTGTGGTGACGTATTGGAGTATAAATAGCGAAAGAGACATCGGTCGGCAGGCGGGGAGGGAGGGGAGGGAGGGGAGGGGAGGGAGGGGAGGGAGGAGGATGGGTCCAACAAACTCAAGGCTTTCATCCAGAAGACCGCTGTTTGTGTCCCGTGTTCACAATATCAGGTCATATTTGCACTGTAAAAACATAGTAATTTTAAGCCCAACTATGATGTTTTTCCTAAACCTAACTAAGTGGTTTTGTTGCCTGAAACCTTAGCAAGTGTTTTTGTTTAAATCACAACATTGAGTATGAGTTTACTGTGATCGAAAAGTGACACTGAGGGGTCGTTGAGCACATGTCTAGTGCGTCAAAGCGTCAGTATATGGCGAGAACATGATGAGAACGTGCTGGTATTTCAGTTTGTGTTCATGGTGCAGGTGTGCTCGGTTATGACCCTGCTCACTCCTTCCTAAACTCCTTCTGTTAATCTGATGCCTAATTGGCTAAATAGAGCAGATGAAGCTAAGACCATGAATAGGACTACATCCCCCACACAAAGACCTGTGTGTGGGCGTGTCCAAGTTAGAGGTTGGACAGAGTGTAAGGTTACAACATGACCAAGATAAAATATTATATTATGTAATAGCTTAGAGACCCTCTTGCTGTGAGGCAGCAGTGCTAACCACTGCACCACCGTTCAGCCTTTCAGACAAACTAACGAAAGCGAAACTAACATGCAAAAACATCTCCTTCAGTGCCGTTTCCTCTTCTTTCATTGAAGAAATCCTCTCCAGTTCTGGTAGAACTGATAACCGACTATTGCAGCATCTACGCTGACTTCTTCAGGAGCCACCATTGTTGTTCAGAACCACCAGTCGCCTCTCCGTGTCGTCTCACACATAGCTGCAGTAGCTCCTCACAGGATGCTGATTGGTCCGTTGTCTGGCGAGCCGGACACAAACACATTACTTGAAGCCTGACGAGATTGATTTTCATGTGACATTTGATACCGCGATGCTCGCGTGATCTTTTGACATTGCGAGAATCCAGCTGCCGTGCACGGTTACTCTAGGGCGTCCTTCCAGTAGAGAAAACATGATGAAGTGCCCTCTATAGGGTTTTCTCATGCAGTGGAGAAAACGTGATGAAGTGCCATGTAGGATGCCTTACATGCTAGAAAACGTTCTGCTTTACAGCCTAAATTTTCTGTGTAGCTCAACCAGAAACCACAGGAATCTCACAGCTTCCTGAAAAAGGTAACATTGAGATGAGAAATAATTTCTCGAGAGTTAAAATGAAATGAGTGAAGTGGAGAAAAGCTGTATGAAGGTGGGTTTCTGTTTTAGAGAAGCTCTCTAAATGTCTCTCGGCACTTTGTTCTGCCATACAAAGGTTACAGTGATTGACCTAGTGAGGTATTAATAATTAAACCAATCTAAGAACCTAACCCTAACCCTAACCCTAACCCAAACCCTAACCCTAACCCTAACCCACTGTAGCCTACTAATGCACACTGGTGCTTTGAGCTAAATGCTAACATCAGCATGCTAACATCCTCACATACTAACATATTGTTGTTAAGCAGGTATAATGTTCACAAGCGTCGCGATCATAGTTAAGCGTGTAACATGCTAAAAACTGCTAAGTAGCACAACATGTACAGCTGAGGCTGATGGCAAAGTCATTAGCTTAGCATTTATTTTTAATCAGAAACCAATAAAATGTTTGAACTGAGTCAGAGATCACCGATGTGATTATAATTCATCCTAATGGGAACTTGAATGTCTGGACTTCGTTTCATGGCAATCCATCCAATAGTTCAGATATTTCATTCAAAACTGCAAATGTCAACCTCGTGGTGGCGCTAGAGGGAAAGTCAGCGGAATACCAAAGTAATTAGGATTCATCCTCTGTGGACTATGAATGTACCAAATGTAAATGTTATATTTACAGAATGGATATTTCATAAAATAAGTGAAAACTTTAACCTGACGGTGGCGCTACAGAACAAGTGAGGGCATCATCATCTAATTAGAATTCATCCTCTAAGCACCATGAACGCCTGTATTAAATATAATAGTACTCAACTGTTGAAATATTTCACCAAAAGGCAAAAATGTCAACTTGCTGGTGGAGCTACCTACTGTAGAAGAAAACACAGTCAAAAGAAAAACCTTGTAATGTACTTTACGTTGGTGTTAGCCTCTTTGTGTCGCCTGCAGCTTGATCAGAACGCAGCAGCTCGTCTTTTAACTGGTTCACGTAAACGTGAGCACATCTCCCCGATTCTGTCTTCTCTTCACCGGCTCCCTGTGAGTTTTAGGATTGATTTTAAGATTTTATTATTAACATATGTAAGGGATAATGTACAGCGAGCCGGTCATTGTTGTGAAAGAATCCCCGACAGGGCGATGCTGCACCCCGACGCGCAGCGGAGAGGTCTCTCATCGCCCTGAAGGGGATTCTTTCACAACAATGACCCGCTAGCTGTACATTATCCCGCTTATTACACGGCTACTTACTGAAGAAATCAATATTTTGACGCAAAAACGGTCCTCCAGAGTCCGACATCAGAGCTGCGCCCATAGCAACGGTCTGTTCTACATAGCAACGGTCTGTTATACATAGCAACGGTCTGCTATACATAGCAACGGTCTGTTATACATAGCAACGGTCTGTTATACATAGCAACGGCCTGCTATACATAGCAACGGTCTGTAATACAGAAATAACAGACCGCAGAACGCCGTGATTGACCAATCAAAATCGAGTATTCAACACAGCCGTGTAATAAAAATCGTTAAATGGGCTCCAACTTCTCTCTCAGACCTTTTAAAACCACATCTTTTAACAAGGACACTCAGATCCACTGAGCAGTTGCTTCTGACTGTCCCGAGGTCAAAGGTCAAGCTTAGGGGTGACCGAGCCTTTTCAGCTTTAGAACGCTCTGCCTCCACATGGTGGGCTGTCCCCCACACTGCCTGTTTCTAAATCAAACCTCAAAACTCACTTTTGTTCCTCGGCTTTTGGTTCGGCATGAGAGTTGACTATTTCAATCCTTTTTACCTTTCCTATTGGTCTATTAACGCTTTTATTATTTTAATGTCCTGTTGGTTTTAAGTTGGTCTGAGTGTTTTATTGTGTTGTTTTTATGTTATTTATGTTAAACTGTACAGCACTTTGGTCAACTTTTGTTGTTTTTAAATGTGCTTTATAAATACATTTGGATTGGATTGAAGCCAGTATTTCAATTCAGCATGTTTCCTTAATCTCTGATGACATCTCACGGTGATTTTATGATTTATAACAGTAAATCTATTACATATTGGTCCTTTCATAACCAACCAAACACCTACTGTATCAACACCATGTCAAACACTTGTACACTTTGTGATGATACTGTGTGATGTAAGTGTAGATTTAGTTGGCTCAGCCAGTCAGTCAGGGAGCTCAGACATTTGGCACCATTTGGCTCGGCACCCTTGGGTGACAGGAGCAAACTACATTCCTCAGGCCAGAGAGGTCAATCCGCAGTGTCTGCTTTTATGAATAAGTTACTATAGTGTGACCTTAAGATTCACTGTAGGACAGGTGTTATCATAGTAAATCTAGCTGTATTGAACATATAGGAGACGGATTGCATTCAAAGACAATACGGTGAAACAATAACTGGATTTTTTTATATACACTAAAATACGATATGAGTTCTGCAGGCACAGAAGGCACGGACATATAAGTAGCTCACCGTATGGGAATAAAATACTTTAATGTACATTTACATTACAGTAAACCAGGGATTACAGTATCCATAAATGAGTCCGCCATGTGTGTGTGTGTGTGTGTGTGTGTGTGTGTGTGTGTGTAGAGTCACTAACCGAGCATGTGCAGAGCAGCAGAGATTAGCGTTCACTCTGACTCTGGACGGTTTGGTGCGTGTTCTCATCTCTCCGACTGTTTGCTGGAATATTCTGAGATGTTTTAAAGACATGGATCGATGATTAGAGTGAAACTGTTCCATTAAACCAGCCAACAGGCCTCTGAGGGAGAGGAGGAGGTGAACGGCTGCCTGGGGTTTATTTGACTTCTTCTGGATCGCCTCATCAGTTGTGAACGTGGCCATGAACTGTAGCTCAACAGTTGGTCTGTAGAAGAGTTACTGTGACTTTAACAGTAGAGTTTAGAGCTGTATGTCTAGTAGTATGGCTCATCGGAGCTGAATAATACACCTGGTAGGATATAATGACATTTTATACAGAAATCCTGATTTTCTGGACACGTCTCAAGTGAGATAACCAAGAAAAGAATAGACTGGAACAGAAGACTATCTCTATCTGAAAGCCATCTGAAACGGAGATTATTACAGGAATCACTTGTCAGTGAGTGAAATGGCAGAGGAATATGAACAGTGTGATGCGTCAGAATTTATTAAAGGTAAGTTACACATTAATTTATGGTATTTCATAATGAGTAATAATCAATAAAGTGTAAACCTTGTTGTACACACATATCGCTAACAGCCTATATACTGTACCTACATCCTGTGAGGTTAAGATGGTGTTAAGTGTATTTTGGGTAGCTATAATAATGGTGCCTTCAGATGGGGTTGTGTTACCGTGTTTACCGTGTTTATGGGGTGAGTCCATATGAACACCCCCCCCCCATGTTGTATTCACGACCTCGTAAGTGGAAAGTTTCTGAAAGCTCCGAGTTCACGAGATGTGACGTGTTTGTTCACGTTGTCAGAAATGGCGGACCTCATAGAAGTTAATTTTTCGGTGCATAATAAGTTAATATATTGTGATTTTAGTCATATATTGTTTTTCTTGGTAATTTTATAATATATCTGATGAAAATGTTGATATTCCCAATGGCCTCATCTTCTCCTCTGTCATTATACCTTTACATTTACTGCATTATGTAGCTTACTAGCTAGCTTGCTAACTTGTTAGCTTCTGTGGCTTCTAGACGCCGACAGTAACGTTAATATTGTCGTTGCTTAGCAGCGGTGTTCTTACGACTTAACCACTTGAACGCCACACGGTAAAAACGACCCCATATGAAGGCACCATAAATTCACCATGAACATTGAGACTTCCATTGCAAAATATGATTTTTAATATATACATTACATTTCTCTACTCTGACACCAAGGTAATATGTAAACATGTGGATACCTGACAGGACCGTAGACTGTTTGGGACGCAGTAAACTCAGTGTTGATAAAGCTGCATTGATCCATGTTGAAACCAGCAGGACGAGAGCCATTGATTTATATTATGATGCGTTCAGGCTCTAATGAAATAAGTATTGGGTGAAGGTGAATTCTAACGTTATCATCCATCAATTATCTGTAAACACTTACTGCTGATCCCAGCTGACATTGGGTGAAGGCGGGGGGGAGGGGGGTACAGGTGAAGGAGGGGTACACCCTGGACAGGTGAAGGAGGGGTACAGCCTGGACAGGTGAAGGAGGGGTACAACCTGGACAGGTGAAGGAGGGGTACACCCTGGACAGGTGAAGGAGGGGTACACCCTGGACAGGTGAAGGGGGGGTACAACCTGGACAGGTGAAGGGGGGGTACACCCTGGACAGGTGAAGGGGAGGTACAACCTGGACAGGTGAAGGGGAGGTACACCCTGGACAGGTGAAGGGGGGTACAACCTGGACAGGTGAAGGGGAGGTACACCCTGGACAGGTGAAGGAGGGGTACACCCTGGACAGGTGAAGGGGGGGTACAACCTGGACAGGTGAAGGGGGGGTACACCCTGGACAGGTGAAGGGGAGGTACACCCTGGACAGGTGAAGGAGGGGTACACCCTGGACAGGTGAAGGGGGGGTACACCCTGGACAGGTCTCCAGACTATCACAGGACTGACACATAGAGAATGACAACCATTCACACCTACGGGACATTTAGAGTCAACAATGAACCTGCATGTCTTTGGACTGTGGGAGGAAACCGGAGCACCCGGAGAGAACCCACGCTAACACGGGGAGAACATGCTAACACGGGGAGAACATGCTCACACTGGGAGAACAGGCTAACACTGGGAGAACACGCTAACACGGGGAGAACACGCTGACACGGGGAGAACACGCTGACACGGGGAGAACACGCTAACACGGGGAGAACACGCTAACACTGGGAGAACACGCTAACACGGGGAGAACACGCTGACACGGGGAGAACACGCTGACACGGGGAGAACACGCTAACACGGGGAGAACACGCTAACACGGGGAGAACATGCTAACATGGAGAGAACATGCTAACTCCACACAGAAGGACCCTGAGCCGGGTTTGAACCCGCGACCCTCTGGCTGTGAGGTGACAGCGCTTATATGTTTAAATGTAATCACGTAAAATTTTGGGCGAGAAATTTGAATAAATCCAGCTTTTTGAAGGAGATATTTTTACATGATTTATTTATTGTTTTACTTTTGTTTTTTACCGTGGTATCAAATTGATATGAAATCTCTATTATTATTATTATTATTATTATTATTATTATTATTATTATTATTATATCCTGACATATTTGTGGATATTCTCCCTGTATTTTCTACAATTTGAATTTTATTTACCCATGATTGAGAATCAGTTATGTCTTATGTGGTCAGTTGTGGTGTTCTGTGTGTATGTTGTTGTCAGGTACGATTCATTTCATTTCATTTCAAAAATTTATTTCGAACATGTAAAATAAAACAAAAATAAAAAATAAAATAAATGAGAATGATCATACAAAAAAGTGGACAGTGGGAAAAAAAAGTAATATTTACATACAATGAAAAACATAAGTAGAAGAAATGATCACTGAATGAACACTTTTACATATTGGAAAAGGAGTGAGAAGAAGTACAAACTTATTTAATCCCACCACTTCTCCAGAAGTCATTCATTGATAATTAACCAGTTTCCTTATTGAGCTAAACATATACTCTGATTAATGTTCCTAAACTTGTCTAAATATAATAGTTATTACCTTTTATCTCTGTCATACCAAAATATGAATTAATTACTGATATAATTATACTTATCGAAATATAATTCATTATCAATCAAGAATACCGATACGATTGACGTGTCACGGATGAGTGTTAAAATAACTTTCTCTGTATAGTGACTGTTCTTTTGATTATTGACAATTAATAAAAAGACCTTTGAAGAAAAAGATGTATATAGAAAATCGGGTCCGTCGGGCTTAAGAATAAGAACAACTTTTGAGTTGCCAGGTTGTGACTGTGTTTTGGCTTCCTAGCTCCACATGTGACCTCTGAACACTTTGTGACTCGGTCACACCGGCCTTTAAATCCAGTATTGAATCCAGCTCTTCAGAAACAGAACTATAAACATGACCCGCTTCATTCTGCTTCGCTGTACGAGCTGCACGCTGTGACCTGTTCCAGAGATCCTTGAGGTTCAGTAGTAGTAATACAAAGTGTATTACTACTAGTAATACAGTAGTAGTAATACACTTTCACAATTTAATGTACAAGGAGTCTGTAAATGTCTGTGTTTGATCTGTGAGGGCTATTAGAAGTTTTTCTATTATCTCTTCCTATATGTGATCCGGTTCTACTCTGTGTTTCACCTGAACTGTCATAACACAGTATTTCTGTCTGTCTGTCCTCCTGTCTGTCTGTCTGTCTCTCTCTCTCTGTGTGTGTGCTGCACACCTCAGATCGGCTGTACTTTGTCACTCTACGTGTCAAACCAAAGAATACGGCCAACACACACTACTTCAGCATGGATGAGGAGTTCATATATGAGAGGTGAGACTCAGCTGGATCAAATTAACATCACTCAGTTGATTCCAGTAGATTATCCCGACACAGAATCCTCAACCACACGATGCAAGGCAGTGGAACAGGAATACTTCTTTCCAGGTCTGGTACACAGTGGTGACGAATGGATAATGAATCAATAGATTATTGATCAAAGATCTCTTTTACAAGGGAGACCTGGCCAAGAATAGAAGCAACACAGAGTTCCAACAGATCATTTTAACGTTGCTCAAATCTATGTGCTTTTATCTGATCAGATAAAACATCCTGGACTCAAAAGATTTCACCATCTTTTCAAACACGTTCAGGGTTCTTATGTTCTGAAGCTTGAGATCAGTCTGTAGATTGTTCCATGCAGTAGATACAGAAAATCTAAAAGCTTTCTTTCCTAATTCAGTTCTGACTTTTGGAACAACAAAACGTAAAAAGTCCTGTGAACGGAGATTGTATTCCCATTATTCAAATTTAAAAGATAAGATAAGTATGTAGGATTTTAACCAAGAACATCTTTGTAATGCCTAGTTTACACTATCCAAGTTTCATTTTTTGAGCTCCCAGATGAAGGCCCCCGATCAGAGGGAAATCAGCGTTGTGTGACTGTATGTGTGAACTGTTCAAAGACGCGAGCCGAGAGACTCGCTGATGCATCGCAGACACATTCCAGAGATGTATCAGGCTCAATATGTGGACCTGTCGGGGACTCTGTCAGGGAGCCGCAGCCAATGAGAGCGCAGGACACAGGCTGAGGGGAAACCTGAACCATCACTGAGAAATATCTACAGTATATTGATGTAAATCCTAAAAGAGCGGTAGAGGGTACCAGGCCTTCATTTAAAACGGGTTTATGTTAGATACAGAACCTTTATTTCTAATTCCCTCTGATTGATTTGTATAATTGGTAATATTTTAGTATGAAGCTTCCTTCTTCTCTGATCTGCTCCCTTTTGCCCTGTTAAATGTTTTATAATACAAGCTCAGCACTTCCTGTATCCATTTCAAATTAGAAAGCCCGGTAGCGTTTCAGTGGACAGAATCCTGTCATTTGCTAACATTGAGAAACATTTGCAGGATTATGTGTGGAATATTCAGTGATATATATGGTCCTTATATATATATATCCTTATAAACGTGACACTTGTATGGTGTAGAGTTTGGCTGGGACATTAACACACATACAGCAACAGTGACTGAAACAGGACAATAACACGTTAATGAGTAATCCAGAACAACCACATGTTGAAAATAGCATGATGAGTATTGTTGAATTTATTAAATTAAAGCAGTCCTCAATTATTTGACTCAAATTTAGCTCAACCATGTCATGTAATCTGCTACTTCAGTACACTTTAACAACAAAAATTACTGGGACCACCACAGATAATTGCAGATGAACAGTTAATATCCAGGAATTAACATTAAAATCACCGCTGACTATCCGAGTAACAATTTTAGTTTAATAACTTAGCATTTTAATAACTTAGCACATTGCCCATTCATGGTTCAGCCACAGGGTTCGACCATAGTCTTGTTTACTCAAATGCTGAGTGGTCATTTTTCTTGATTCATCCAGGCTTGAATCAGGTCAGGTTCCACAGCTGTTATACATCTTTAGTACAAAGCTTCATAACATCGACATTCAAATCTAAATCAACATGGGCTGTTTTTTTTTTCTTTTTGCATGTCTATTCATTCTGTTTAAACCCAATATTTATATATATATACCCAACACTAATTACTGATTCCCCTATGTTCATTCTGAAGTGGTGCACCCGGTGGGCAACCTCCAGGTCTGAGAGGTGAAGTCAATGCTGAAGCTCCTTAAACATGCATTCTGTCTACCAGCCAGCAGGCGGCGACTTCTCTGGTTCTATAGAAGTCTCTGAGAAAATGAGCCTACTTCTCTCTTGATTTATTACCTCAGTAAACATTGTAAACATGAGTTTATGGTCTCAATCACTAGTTTCAAGTCTTCTTCAATACAGCATGATGTTCATTTAGTAAATTATGGTCCCATTTAGAGTCAAATACACCATAAAGCAGGGGATGCTTTAGGGAGGGGCTACCTTGTGATTGACAGGTCACTACCAAGGTGTTGTCCGGTCTGGGAGTTGTTCTCATTTCTGTTTTACAAATGTAACCTTTTCACAGTGTGTTTTCACTCTTCTCCTGTTCTTGGAGTAACAGTCAAGTAGAAAACAAAAAAAATCATTTCCCATTTTTGAAAAGAAAAGGAAACAAGGACCAGTCTGGTCTATGTTAACATTAGCTCATTATATGATGTCTGAGGGCAGTAATAGCTTTAATAGAGCTTTAATAATAGAGTTTTATTTTAATACCCAGGAAGCCATGTCTGATAAGCTTTCTTTTACACATATTAACATTTGGGGAATATGGGATAAGATCTATACCAGGGGTCAGGGGTCAGCAACCTTTACTATCAAAAGAGACATTTTTGGCCAAAAAATAAATACAAAAATCTGTCTGGAGCCGCAAAACGTATTAGAGGCTCATAATGAAGGTAACACTGCCTGTTAAGTCTAATGCAGAGAGGACCCAGGTGGAAACGAGAGGCAGGACACTGAAGAATCGTCTTGAGGAGATTCGGTGATGTGTTGGTTCTGGAAATGTCTTTTAATTATTTTTTTTGTTGTTTGCTAATTTTTCGCCACAGAAATCAAACTAATCTGTCCACGAACTACTAAATTCTCTATTTTCCTCCAAGAATTGTCTTTTTTTGGGATTTGTAAACCTCCTGTAGCTATAGGGAAACTCAAGACTAGCCAACGCTACTGAGGATCGGCAAAACTAGAGGATAAGTGCCGGGCCGTAGACATACGTCGACTATGACACAGTGTAGTTGACTGATATGTTAAAACTTATTTTATTATTCCGTGTAAAGGCTAAGGATGCACCAGTCCAGATACCGATAGCGATACCTGGGCCCATTGGTATCTGTGCATCCCTAATATAGGCTACAAATTTTTGCAATTGGAGAATGTAAGAATCACTCTAGGCCTACAACAATGATTAATTAAAGTTAAAATGTAAAAAAATAACCATTATTAATTTCTATATAATTTTTTGTGAAAGCCACAGGGAGCCACTGGAGAGGGGCTAAAGAGCTGCAGGTTGCTGACCCCTTGTCTATACTATTATCATTTCAATGTGCAGGGCTTTAATACATGAAATAAGGAATTGTTTTTATTTGATTATGTTTGATTTAAGGGCAGATGTGCAGTGGATGACACATTGATCTGTTTCTCTGTGTGTTGCAGTTTCTATGCAGACTTTGGGCCTCACAACCTGGCCATGCTCTACAGATACTGCTGCAAAATCAATAAGAAGCTCAAGGTAACAGAGACAGAGCTCTGCACTTTACCTGTGACACACCTGTGATAGGGATTTAAGTTGGAAGAGAGTTCAGCCACTTTGTTAGGCTGACTTAAAATGATGTGATGTGATGTGATGTGATGTCATAGTCTACATTGTGTGGACATTAAATCATCTGTGTTGTTGTTACTGACTTTGTTTTTGTCTCTTCAGTCCCTCACGATGTCTAAAAAGAAACTGGTCCACTACACCAGCTATGACCAGAAGAAGAGAGCTAATGCTACGTTTCTCATCGGTGCCTATGCTGTAAATATCTCTTTATTTCTCCGTTTATCCTTCTACTCATCCTCGTACTGTATCTGTCTGCCCCTCTGTCCATTATTAATAATATAATATATATATTATATATATATATATATTTATAATATATATAATAATATAACCTCCCTACAGGTCATCTATCTGAAGAGAAGTCCAGAAGAAGCCTACAGGACTCTGATCTCAGGAAACAACACAGGCTACCTACCGTTCAGGTAGGCCTAGACACACGCACACACACACACACGCACACACACGCACACACGCACGCACGCACGCACGCACACACACACACACACACACACACATACAAATTTTGCACAAACGTCCACTTGCACTCAAAGATGAACTGATCAGATTGTGGTGGTCAAAGGTCAAAGGTCAAGGTGACTGTGACCTCATGGCCGTCCCATCCTCGTGATATCTCAGGAACAAATTCATGAGTGAATTTCTTCAGATTTGGCACAAACATCCATTTGGACTCAAGGATGAACTGATTAAGTTATTTTGGTGGTCAAAGGTCAAAGGTTACTGTGACTTCACAAAACACATTTTTGGCCATAACTCAAAAATTCATCTGCTAATTATGACAAGTTCCCACAAATGTGTGACAGGATAAGATGATGAAGTGATGACGTTTTGGACAGACGTGGATGTAACTTGACTCTGGTTGGTGGAGTCGTACAACCTTTGGATAGAGCCAGGTTAGCTGTTTCCCTGTCTCCAGTCTTTATGCTAAGCCAAGCTAGCTGCTGGCAGTCAATTCATATTTAAAGGATCAGTGTATTTATACTTTTTGTATTTGTATTTTACTGCAATATGGATAAATGTATACATTTATCCATATTGCACTAAAATATAAATGCAAAAAGTATAAATATCCTGTCTTTCTTCTCTATCCATCCACTAATGTCAACAGCACAGTGAACAGGATCAATAAATAAAGAAGCAACCACTACTAGTAAACTGACCTCGGTGTGTTCATGTGTGTGTGTGTGTGTGTGTGTGTGTGTGTGTGTGTGTGTGTGTGACCCACAGGGATGCAGCAGTAGGAGAGTGCTCCTTCAACCTTACTGTCCTCGACTGCTTACAAGGAATCCACAAGGTAAACAACAACCACTTCCTGTTCCCTCATACTGTGCACACAGACTCTCTATAAGAGATTAGTCAATGCTGAGTCAGCTAAACTTTGTCCAGGAGAATCTCTAACTCTCTGTTGTTACATCTAATTAACTGATGGAAGATATTTAACCCAACAGCTGCCCTGAAAACAAGTGATTTCTGTTCCCTTTGGAGGTCAGAGTTCAACTGTCCTCTCTCTCTCTCTCTCTCTCTCTCTCTCTCTCTCTCTCTCTCTCTCTCCCTCTCTCTCTCCCTCTCTCTCTCTCTCTCTGTCTCTCTCTTTCTCTCCCTCTCTCTCTCTCTCTCTCTCTCTCTCTCTCTCTCTCTCTCTCTCTCTCTCTCTCTGTGTCTCTCTCTCTGTGTCTCTCTCTCTCTGTCTCTCTCTCTCTCCCTCTCTCTCTCTCTCTCTCTCTCTCTCTCTCTCTCTCTCTCTCTCTCTCTCTCTCTCTCTCTCTCCCTCTCTCTCTCTCTCTCTCTCTCTCTCTCTCTCTCTCTCTCTCTCTCTCTCTCTCTCTGTCTATCTCTCTCTCTCTCTCTCTTTCTGTCTCTCTCTCTCTCTCTCTCTCTCTCTCTGTCTCTCTCTCTCTCTCTCTCTCTCTCTCTCTCTCTCTCTCTCTCTCTCTCCCTCTCTCTCTCTCTCTCTTTCTCTCTCTCTCTCTCTCTCCTCCAGGCATTACAGCATGGTTTCTTTGACTTTGAAAGTTTCGATGTGGAGGAATATGAACATTATGAGGTGAGGGGTTACACAGACAATAATAACTATCATCAGCTCACACAGACCCACTGGGGTTACAGTTAAAAGACACAAGGAATATAAAAGGATAATAAATAAATGAATAACATGACTGAATGACTGAACAACCTTCTGTATTTGTGTTGAGACGGTGGGGGTGCAGCCCTGGGCGGGGCTAACATCACCTGCTCGGATCATTAGAATAACGCCCACGTCTTTCAACCCCTCCCCCCCCCAAGTTTGTAAGACAGGCTTCCTGTTATACATTTTATACATTTGTAGTCTCCAAGCCCAAGTGGAGATAACTCATGATGACATCACTAAGAGATTATCAGGGTTATTTTCTTCAGAAACTCCTCTATAGATCCACAGAGTATACAACTGCTTTCACAACACAGAGTAGTACTCCTCATGTAGCAGAGTAGTACTCCTCATGTAGCAGAGTAGTACTCCTCATGTAGCAGAGTAGTACTCCTCATGACGAGCAGACTGACCTTCATGTGTAAAATCGCTGGACTTAAGTTGCGTTCACATCAAGCGCGAAGTAAATTTTCGCTTCACGTTCATCGCTCGAGTTTGACCGCCGAGATAATTTGTGTTCATTTGCGTCGCGCCAGAGGGGCTTATCTCCATGGATACCAACAGTTTCATCAACCATGGTCGAAATAACCACCATAGCTGCTTTGTACATATTGTGTAAGTCCCAGATACTGTATGTCAGACAACCAAACGCCGTCGTGTCTGGGTTCATAACATCCTCCACTGTATTCACTGTATCTAGCAAGCTACACGTCGCTACAGCAGTATGAACCCAAAATTCATCTGGATGGATCAGTACCAGGCAGCTGCTCCATCAACACTCAACATCTAGAGTCATCTAGAGACGTTGTTGTTTCTACCAGAGACAGTCTGTGGTTTCTGGTCTCTGTACAGAGATGATGGACTATCGTAGCTCTCGGTGACCACAGACACATACATTTATTTATCCTCCATTTATGATTCACCACATCAGTGAGGATATCAGTGAGGACAGGAGGACGATCTCAACGCTGAGAGGATTTTGCTGCACACAAATTTCTCGCTCAAGTTACGCAAATGACACCATTTCTCGCGTTTATTCACCTCTTTGCATTGACTTTGTATGTACTGTAATTGTGCCACACGAAAAGTTGAATTACAAGCCTTGAAACACGCACCAAGGTCAAGGTTCAAAGGTCAGTATTTCAACGCAGGAGCTCTGTGGAATCTTCATACTGACATATGTTACTCTCCAGGTTGAGACCTTTCCAACGATGTGTTTGGTGTAACGCTACGACAAAGTTTTAATTTTCTCATTTCATGGACACAAACCATCCCAGGCCTTGTTTCAGAGAATATATATATATATATATATATATATATATATATATATATATATATATATATAGTATATACTGTATATATAAAATTAAGCTTTTTTGTTTATTTTTTTCTACATAATCTGTTTTATTAGCCAATGCAAGGATAAATTCAAATACAAAGAATGTATTTGCTCCCACAAAAGGCAACACAGAAGAATAAAAATACACAAAAGTAAGGTAATAATAATAAGAGTGAAATGAACAAAGTAATATTTAAAAAAATAAATAAATCTTTGGCAGTCACCTGACATGGATGCAGGCCAATAGAAAAAGAACAAGCCAAAAAAAAAGTAGACATCTCACATTTTTTAGAGACGTTATTATGAAACTAACACATGTTGTGCTGTGGACCAACATAGCTGTTCCACATTTTAATGTGAGACTGGAATGAAGGGAAACCTGCTGGATTTGCTTTACTGAACACAAACAGTGAGAGAGCTCTGTTCTTCTAGCACAAAGATAAAAGTTTCTGGCAGCGTGGTATAAATGAGTGAAAGGAACATTTCTCCGTTTGTTATGTTACCTGCAATGTTACACGTAGTTGGAGTACCTCAGTCACACACTGCATCTCCGTCTTTCCTCTCTGTGTTTATAGCGAGTCGAAAACGGGGATATGAACTGGATCATTCCAGGGAAAGTTCTGGCATTCAGCAGTCCTCACCCTCACAGTAAGATAGAGAATGGTGAGTCAGATTCCACTCTAACCAGGGCCCACCCTGGGTTTTTAAGAGTTGTATTAACCGTTGAATTATTGGTTGTTGTATTAGTCTGGTACACAGTATTTGAATGGAAATGTTTCATGGTATTACTTCAAACTGCGATAACTCAGTGTTGTCTTGTTTTTCCAGGTTATCCTCTCCACGCTCCAGAGGCATACTTTGCATACTTTCGCCAAAATGACGTCACAGCTGTGGTCCGTTTAAACAGGAAGTTGTATGACAGCGGGCGGTTTGAGAATGCAGGATTTGAGCACCATGACCTCTTCTTCCTGGATGGGACCACGCCCTCTGACCTCATCATCAGGCGCTTCCTGCACGTGTGTGAAAGTACTGAAGGAGCTGTGGCCGTGCACTGTAAAGGTAGGAGTGGATTTCTGTGTGTATTCTTATGGAGAATTGTTCTGTAACACGTAAGACACTCTAAATAAACACACGAAACACTGAGATTGAAGTTAAAGAATATAAATATACAGCAGAAGTCAAAGAGGAATATCTCCCCAAAAGAAGATATAATACAGCTCATATATAGTACTCAAAGACAAAGAAGTCCTTTTCCATCGGTTGACATTCTGATCAATCAGCATAGAATCACTCGTTAACCCCCTGAGGTCGTATACGACAGAAAAGTCGCGGCTGGTGGACATTTTCCTAGGTAGGGCTGTGCCACATCCAATCAATGTCAGCAAACATCCCGGTATGATTTAATGCAGAAAAGTGAAGGTATCAAAAACATGAAGGGTGTAAATGGTGTGCACGTGTTGTAAAATGTACACTGGAGGAACCCAGGGCCCGCTGCACCAGGAGGAACCAAGGGTCCACTGCACTAGGAGGAACCCAGGGCCCACTGCACCAGGAGGAACCAAGGGTCCACTGCACCAGGAGGAACCCAGGGTCCACTGCACCAGGAGGAACCAAGGGTCCACTGCACCAGGAGGAACCCAGGGCCCACTGCACCAGGAGGAACCCAGGGCCCACTGCACCAGGAGGAACCCAGGGTCCACTGCACCAGGAGGAACCCAGGGCCCATTGCACCAGGAGGAACCCAGGGCCCACTGCACCAGGAGGAACCCAGGGCCCACTGCACTGCACCAGGAGGAACCCAGGGTCCACTGCACCAGGAGGAACCCAGGGCCCACTGCACCAGGAGGAACCCAGGGCCCGCTGCACCAGGAGGAACCAAGGGTCCACTGCACCAGGAGGAACCCAGGGCCCACTGCACTGCACCAGGAGGAACCCAGGGCTCACTGCACCAGGAGGAACCCAGGGTCTACTGCACCAGGAGGAACCCAGGGACCGCTGCACCAGGAGGAACCCAGGGTCCACTGCACCAGGAGGAACCCATGGCCCGCTGCACCAGGAGGAACCAAGGGTCCACTGCACCAGGAGGAACCCAGGGTCCGCTGCACCAGGAGGAACCCAGGGCCCGCTGCACCAGGAGGAACCCAGGGCCCGCTGCACCAGGAGGAACCAAGGGTCCACTGCACCAGGAGGAACCCAGGGCCCACTGCACTGCACCAGGAGGAACCCAGGGCTCACTGCACCAGGAGGAACCCAGGGTCTACTGCACCAGGAGGAACCCAGGGCCCGCTGCACCAGGAGGAACCCAGGGTCCACTGCACCAGGAGGAACCCAGGGCCCGCTGCACCAGGAGGAACCAAGGGTCTACTGCACCAGGAGGAACCCAGGGTCCGCTGCACCAGGAGGAACCCAGGGCCCGCTGCACCAGGAGGAACCAAGGGTCCACTGCACCAGGAGGAACCAAGGGCCCGCTGCACCAGGAGGAACCCGGGGCTCACTGCACCAGGAGGAACCCAGGGTCCACTGCACCAGGAGGAACCCGGGGCTCACTGCACCAGGAGGAACCCAGGGTCCACTGCACCAGGAGGAACCCGGGGCCCACAGCACCAGGAGGAACCCGGGGCCCACTGCACCAGGAGGAACCCGGGGCCCACTGCACCAGGAGGAACGAAGGGTCCACTGCACCAGGAGGAACCCGGGGCCCACTGCACCAGGAGAAACCCAGGGCCCACTACATGTCCTACCTGTCACATGTGCTCAGTGTAAACTGCTCTAGTCTGGGAAGAGAATGCCAATGGCAGATCTGCCAATTCTGGTGTTCTCTGGTGAATGCCAATGGAGCTGCACGGTGCTGGGCTGTGAGCACACGTCCCACTAGAGGACGTCGGGCCCTCATGCCACCCTCATTAAGTCTGTTTATGACAGTTTGGTCAGAAACATGCACACCAGGAGCCTGCTGGAGGTCAGGTACCGGTCCTGCTGCTGGGTTGATGCCCTTCTACGGCCCTGTCCAGCCCTCCTCCTGTAACGGCCGGTCTCCTGGTATCTCCTCTGTGCTCTTGAGACTGTGCTGGGAGACACAGCAAACCTTCTTGCGTCCAAACGTCCTGGAGGAGCTGGACTACCTGTGCAACCTGATTGGGCTGCAGGCACCGCCTCATGATACAAGTAGTGACAAAGACACTAGCAGAACACAGAACTAGAGAAGAACCAGTCAGGAAGGACGAGGAGAGAGCAGCTGTCTGTGGCCACCACATGCAGAACCATTCCCTTTGTGGGGGGTTTGTCTTGCTGTTGCCTCCATTCACCTGTAGTCACTTTCATTTGCACCAAAGCAGCTGAAAGTGATTCACAATCACTTGTTCTTCCTAAATGGACAGATTGATATCCTGAAGTTTAATTGATGACCATGTTATACTGGAATGATTAAGTGTTCCCTTCATTTTATTGAGCAGTGTATAAAACAAGCAAAAGATTAACCAAGGAGAACCTAAGACTGCCACATGGCTGGCGATGGTGTCTGCAGGGAAAGAGAGAGAGAGAGAGAGAGAGAGAGAGAGAGAGAGAGGGAGATAGAAAGAGAGAGAGGGAGAGAGAAAGGGAGAGAGAGGGAGAGAGAAAGAGAGAGAGAGAGAGAGAGAGAGAGAATGAGCCTCGGTTTTATAGGCTGGGAACACCGGGCCAGCTGTTCCCAGGAGGCCCTGATGGCAGATTAACAGAAACCCTACTATACTATATAAGCGACAGCAGGGGTCGCCACAACATGAAACCTGCATGTTCTCTCCATGTAATGTGTGATGTCCACACACATCTGTCCAGGGCAAGAAGTCCTCACAGCACATCTGGTTTCCATTAGCCGAGGTGCAGGACAGTACAGAGGGTACCAAAGGAATACATTGATAACTTTAAAGATAACCGCTACAGTATTGATGTTTTTGTCACAGTCGAAGACACTGTATCTGGCAGAAAATAATACAATATATACAGTATATATATATATATATATATATATATATATATATATATAGAGAGAGAGAGAGAGAGAGAGAGAGAGAGAGAGAGAGAGAGAGAGAGAGAGAGAGTGTTGCAAATCCAGATGTTGAACTTCTTCATTTGTTTCCAGCTTGTATCTCCTAACCTTCTCTTCTTAAACATTTCATCTCATCACAGCTGGCCTGGGCCGCACAGGCACACTGATCGGCTGCTACCTCATGAAGCACTTCCGGTTCACTGCAGCCGAGGCTATTGCATGGATCAGAATATGCCGGCCCGGATCCATCATCGGTTCTCAGCAGAACTTCTTAGAGGGGTGAGTTTCAGGCTCAGTCGTGGCTCTACAGTATAAACGTGGTGAGACGGCTCTGAGGATCATTTTAGAGGATTCTGGACGAGTTCTTTTGGTCCAGAGTGTAATGCATCGATAGCTGTTGGATGAATTGTTATAGATCTTTGTGTGATCATACAGTACACGGTCCAGAGAGGATGAATCCTAATGATATGACTTAACTTTTTTACAGCGGCACCAAGAGGTCTAAATTTCCTCTTATGATTGTTCCTCTGTGCCATAGAGCTTCATTGTTGTCCAAGAACTACCACACGGTGTCACTGGGTCACACGTTCCTTCATCACCATGAACACACAGTTTATTCTGACTCAATCCCACATTCACCGTCCTGCTGACAGAGATTCTCACTGATTGTGGATTAATCCCCCACTGAAAATAGACCGCAACAAATGCACTATCTGGTCCTGTTTGAGTCATGTGTGCTAAAAACTACAGTGACCAGCCGTTTTAGAAAATGACTATGACTTTTTAAAGGACCAGTGTGTAATATATTTAAATCATAAAATGACCAAGATATGTCATCAGAGATTAAAGCTGCAGTAGGCAGTATATTTTTGGCATCATTGGGCAAAAATCCCATAATAATCTTTCAGCATATTGTAATTCAAGTGTTCTGCGAGAAAACTAGACTTCTGCTCCTCCTCATTTCTCTGTTTTCAGGCTTTAAACAATCTAGTCCGTGACGGGAGACTTTGACCAATCACAGGTCATTTCAGAGAGAGAGAGCGTTCCTATTGGCTGTGCTCCGGTCATGGCGTTCCTTCGCCAGATTTTACAATGGCGGCCGCGACACAAACTTTCTCATTTTACAGCTAAACAGTAACTACAAGATGATTCTGAGAACATCTGAGGAGAGAAATAGGCATTACAGTAACAGAATATTGATTCATATTTGATCAGCGCTGCCTAGTTTGACCGTTTGGTCGGAGTTCGCGAGTGATTGACAGCCGGCTCTCATAGACTGCAGCTGGGCAGCGGATCTTGTTTTCCTCCGGTAAGTGAAATCCTTCAGATGCCGTTAGGAGCACCGGAGGACACAGTAGGACACAGAGGAACATGGTTTTTTTTCAGGTTACTTGTTTCATGTACTACTGTCACGATATAGCGGCCGTTTTCTAAAAATAACTTTTTCTAATCATATTTGCTCCAATCTCGCATACTGCAGCTTTAATGAAACATGCTGAATTGAAACACTGGCTTCTCCAACTACAATGCTACAGCCAGCATGTTCTCCTTTGACATTTCCTCTCCGGTCCGGAACGTTTTAGTTTTGGCCGGTGTGATCCCGTCCACCGGTCCACCGCCCATTTCAACACACTGTTGGCACATATGAAAGAAACTGGCACACAAACAGCCTTCTGCAGCCGTGGAAACAAGCAAACCAACCACAGAGACAACGTTAACGTGAGATCCTACCTGAGAAGCCTCGGTACATCTCTCTGTGGTCCGTCTGCAGCTGGTTATCAAGGCAGCCAGTATTTGAGACACACAGCCGCTGAAGTGATTCCAACTACCGTCGGTGGCCGTGATGCTAACGTGATGCTAACGCCGTGATGCTAACGCCGTGATGCTAACACATGTTAACTGCTATCAGTCACACCGGAGGAGCAGACGGGCCACGGCTCTAATGTTCTGAATGTGGACAGCAGTTACCTGTTATAAATGCTAGCTGTCGGTGCTACATGTTGCTCCTTTAAGAGACGGACTTACACATTGTTGGCTTTAGTCTTTTCATGGGATTTGTTGACAATAACAAACATATTTAATAACACCAGTCTATCCTTTAACTTCCAAATGTTGATAATGAGCATGCCAACATGCTTCCCATAATTAGCTTTTATTAAAATATCTCAACTATTAAATCCACAAAGGATGACTTGTAGTAACTTTGATCTCCTGACTCATCTAGAACCATCATCAGGTCCAAATATTAATCTGTCCAATACTTTTTGGGTTTATGACTAAACACCTGATGTCGTTCCCATCAGCCTCAGCTGTACATTTGGGTTTAGCGCCATTCAGCATGCTAACATGCAAAACTTTTTTTTATAAAAGTTTAATTTATTTAATTTATTTATTTATTGAAGTAGAAAATGCAACAATATGGTACGTGTTACATCATCAGTAATAAGCTCTTTAGAAAACGGAGCACAGTGTAAACAGAATTATAACCTATAAAAGACAAAAAAATACTCCTATACTATTCCATAAACCTCAGTGATTTGCAGCGTAGTGCTAGTTCTCTCATAAAAAACACCAATAAAGTTGTGTCTTGATATGTTTCTTGATTTAAAAAAAAAAAATACCTAAATTATTCAACAGAAATTCAGTTTTCTAATCCTCTACTATGATTCCATATGTAATATCATTTCTGGTAAAATGGGAGGCTAACATGCTAAACTAACATGATAAACACTACACTGTACATTGTCATACATTGTTAGCGTCGTCAGCGTGAGCATGTTATTGCTGTCACATAGCTTCTCAGTGCCGAAGCACAGCCTCACAGAGCTGCTAGCTGTGTTTACTGATGAATCTTGTTTAGCTAATAATTAAAGCTGCAGTAGGCCAGATCGGAGCAAATATGATTAAAAAGTTATTTTTATAAAACGGTCGCTATATCCTGACAATAGTACATGAAACATGTAACCTGAAAAAAATCATGTGCCTCTGTGTCCTCCGGTGTCCTCTGGTGTCCTCTGGTGCTCCTAAAGGCATCTGTAAGATTTCACAGACCGGAGGAAAACAACCAATCAGAGCTGATCTGAGGTCTGCTGTCCATCTGCCGTCTATGAGAGCCGGTTGTCAATCACTCACCAACTCTGATCAAACAGTCAAACTAGGCAGCGCTGATCAAATGTGAATCAATATTCTGTTACTGTAATGCCTATTTCTCTCCTCAGATGTTCTCAGAAACAAGTTGTAGTTACTGTTTAGCTGTAAAATGAGAAAGTTTGTGACCCGGCCGCCATGTTGAGATCAGGTTGAGATGGCTTGAAGGAATGTCAAGTTCCGCTAACATGACCGGAGCACAGCCAATAGGAACGCTCTCTCTCTCTGATGCCAAAAATATTCTGTCTACTGAAGCTTTATGTGTTGGCACAACAATTTTTTTTTTCGGTCAGAGAATATTACATTTTTATTATGTTTCATTTTTGATATAATGATTTTGTTTTATTTAACCACTTTCATAACTGTATGGTCAACTTGTTGTATTGTGAATAAATGACTGGAAGAAATAACAAACTAACAAATGAGGCAGGTGTGTAGGAAGATATTTGCTTCTTTCCATAAGAACTTCTTTTACTCAGGTGACTGTTCTGCGTTTGATATTTGTCGTCGACCAGCAGTCATATACCGGACTCAAGAACGTGACAGGTCAATGTACGGAGTTGTCTGTTCCTTGTGTGTGTGTGTAGGAGACAGCACAGTTTGTGGGTCCAGGGTGACGTCCATCGCTCCAAACAGAAGCTCCTTCAGCAGAGACTCAGTCGACGGCTGCAGCTACAGCAGCAGCGTCAACAGCAGCAGCTTCACAGCCCTGACGCCGAGGGAGGGAAACAGGAAGCCATGTCCCGCCTACTCTCCCGCGTGGATGACCTGTCAATCAACACCACCCTTCACAAATCACACAGTTTGGATGAGGTCAGCCATGTTTATTAGAGCTCCTCCAGTAATTAAAACTATAAACTGTGTGGTTTATATTTACAATGTGATTCATTTCATGATACATTTTCTTTTTCAGTTTGAAACATGTTTTTTATTTTCATACTGATAATAGCCTACTTCCTCTCTCATGTGTGTAGAGTAACTGCCATGAAGGCAGTCTAACTCAGGGAGACAAACTGAGAGCGCTGAAAGGAAGACGACCACCGAGTTCAGCCTCCTCCTCCTCAAGGTACAACCTGATTATAGCATGGCTTTGGTTAACATCAGGGTTCAGGTTGGGGATGGGGTTAGTATGTAGTCGTTATGGGTAAAGTAAGTTTGTCATTTTGAGAAATACACCTGTTCACTTTCTTTCCGAGAGTTAGATGAGAAGATCGGTACCGATCTTCTCATCTAACTCTCAGAAAGAGAGTTCAACATGTGGAGCCATTCCTCCACGGCCAGGGTGATTCTCCAGTGGTTGTAAGTCAATGCAACGTCCTCCTAAGTGACAAAATGAAGTCAGTGTGTGTCTCTTTACTCATAAGTGTAGAGTTCATCTTAAGGGGATAGTTTGGGTGTTTTAAAGTGGGGTTGTATGAGATACATATATCCATAGTAGATGTATTACCTACAGTAGATGACGGCCGCCGTGCCTCCAGCATCGAGAAACAGACAGGAGAACCAGAGCAGAGCAGTACAGTTCTGTGGACGGGGACGGCAGAAAAACTTATTTCAGCCACCTAAAAGAAAGACTCACCTAAAAAAATCTATATCCGTTCAAGTGTATACTATATTTGGAATATTTTTCTACTTTGCGCGCCGTCAGAGAGCCTTTTACTTCTCCTTTCCGACAGGAACTGAACTGAAAGTGAAACTTATCTATGCCCTCTCTCCAAAGCCAGCAGGCTCAGATGAATGATGGATTTCAAACATACATATGATCTAATCTGTTGATTCATTCAGTTCAAGTTCAAGTCATTCAAGTTTTTTCTTAAATTTGTTCTTCAGAAAGGTCCAAAGAAAAGTCTTCATGACGTCTTCTTAAATTGAAAAAAAAAATAATATTCTTTAAATCGAAAGAGCAGATTCAGAAACATTTTAAATAATTAATTCTATTTTTTCTAGCCGATAGCGTAGACCCTGAGTTCCAAGCTCCATACCTCCAGACCTCCAGACCCCCAGACCCCCTACCTGCTCCAGTTCCCTCTGCTCTAACACACCTGAACCAGCTGATGCTCAGCCCTGATCTGACAGGAAGGGCTGCTGAGTTGCATCAGGTGTGTTAACAACATGATGCAACTACGTAACTACTAATGTTGTTGTTATTCATTTATTTCCTGCTCGGCGCCGATAAACAGATGACGATGACAGCGGTGTGACGGTAGAGTTGCTACCGCATGTTACCGGATGAACTTATTCACTAACAACCTAACTTTTATTTGGTACTCAGTTAGTGTGATGAACATGGTTTTATCAGAGCTCATCATCGTTCATTAGTAAACAACCAGATCCACCCTGACGTTCTAACAGAGCGACTGCTGATGATTCGCTCTCATCGTCGACATATTATGTACTGATTTAGCAGGAAGTGAACGTTGTATCGATACATTACAGCACCCTCGTTCTCACCCCCCCTCCCCTTGCCGTGCCGTACCGTGCATCGACTCGTCCAGCCGTGTTCTTACCTGAGAACAAATCACAAATAAGAAAGAATTGGTGAATGTCAGAATCTTGGAAAATGCGTAAGTGGGTTTTAAGAAGAAACTTCTTCTTAAGAACGGATGGTGAATGAGGCCCGATGTCCTTTGTGTTTCTTCTTCAGGTTAAACCTGTCCAAGGCCTCTGACTGCTCCATTCTCCCACCCCCTAAGTCCCCTAAAGGCCCAAACTCCTCCTCTTCCTCTTCCTCCTCTTCTAAGAAGCTGGTGAAAAGCTCGACCTCCTTCGCCATGCACATCAAGAGGTGAGTGTTCTTATTCCATGTAAAATGCACTTTTGAAATGCAATGGATCAGAACTATACAGCACTAACGGGTCAATAAGCTGAAACAAGTAACTGATTGTGTGACTGTGCCAACACCATTGTGCAGACATAAGTATTATTTCTCATGTCATCCTCCAGATTAAATATATAGAGGACAGAACCTCGACGGCATGAATCAATAAAATGAAAGAAGTCTAAATCATGTTCCTCTCTGTCTCTCTGTCTCTTTGTCTGTCTCCTCAGTCCCTTCAGCCTCAGTCTGTTCAGCACCAGGCCGGCTGCCATTCACTGACTTCACAGTTTGGACAAGTCGTGTTGACTGATGAAGTCAAAAACCAGACGACCAACACGCTGTGGTTGTCTACGCCTAAAACATTTCATCAACCTTGACAAATGGTTCAGTTATTTGTCTAACAAAGTAATAGTAGGGATTCACATAATTAATAGTTTTGTAGACTCAATTCAAAGTAAAGATACACTTTTATTTCTTTAACGTTGACACCAAAACTCATCTGTATGTCTCCGGTAGATAATGAGCAAATGATATGTTAGAACATAAAACACACAAAATTGTGGAAGATTTTGTAATTTCACATACAGGTAATTAACAATGATGAACAAAGTTTAATTAATAAAGTGGTTATTGACAAGCGAGTAGGGATTCTCAGCTGGATGCTTTCCAGGTTTCAATGGCAAAGAATGGTGATATATTACTATTATTAAAGGTCTGCTATACATAGCAACGGTCTGCTATACATAGCGACGGTCTGCTATACATAGCGACGGTCTGCTATGCATAGCAACGGTCTGTTATACATAGCAACGGTCTGCAATATATAGCAACGGTCTGCTATACATAGCAGTGGTCTGCTATACATAGCAACGGTCTGTTATACATAGCAACGGTCTGCTATATATAGCAACGGTCTGCTATACATAGCAGCGGTCTGTTATACATAGCAGCGGTCTGCTATACATAGCAACGGTCTGCTACACATAGCAACGGTCTGCTACACATAGCAACGGTCTGCTACGCATAGCAATGGTCTGCTACACATAGCAACGGTCTGTTATACATAGCAACGGTCTGCTATACATAGCAACGGTCTGCTATACATAGCAACTGTCTGCTATACATCGCAACGGTCTGCTATACACAGCAACGGTCTGCTTTACAGAGCAACAGTCTGCTATACATAGCAACGGTCTGCTATACATAGCAACGGTCTGTTATACATAGCAACGGTCTGCTATACATAGCAACGGTCTGTTATACACAGCAACGGTCTGCTATACATAGCAATGGTCTGTTATACATAGCAACGGTCTGCTATACATAGCAACGGTCTGTTGCTTTTTACGTTACCTGAAGGCCGCCGTAGTTCTCCGACATGCTTGTGAAACTGCGGTAACGTGAGCCGCAGAGTGCTAAACCATGGTACTGCCAGCCGCCATCTTACTAAAGCTACTAAAGTAGTGTTATTATGGTATGGATGGCCTCTGAGCGAGAGGAAAGACGTTACCACGGTTTTGCACCCGGTGGCTCACGTTACCGCAGTCTGGAAAAGGGGTAGTGAGCGGAGGGGCACTTATTTGTTTGCAATCTGCAACCACACCACTAGATGCCACCAAATCCTACACACTGTACCTTTAAGTAAAAGTAGTATACAGCCTTGTGGGACTAAGATATATATTTCTGTTTATAAATGAGCAAGATCAGTCAAAAACCATGGCTGCTGTCAATCAAAAAACTTTGTAAAGGGCGAGGCTTAGCAGGAAATTAGGATACCTATCATTAGTTCATGACTTCAAGCTCCAGTAGTCCTGGACTGACAGCTATATCAACGCTGTCATATGATTTAGCTCAGTTTACTTAGGTCCACTGAAATAAAGGGTTATCCTTGGCTTTTAAGGAACATTAGAGTCACTTGTGTGACTTCAGGTTAGAAGACGAGCTTGGGAACACTGGTTTCCCAATCCCAATCGTTTGACAAGGCTCGTTAAACCAAGTCATGTGTTTAGGACATACTGAAGACCTTTAGCCTTCAGCTTGGATACCAGTTGGAACACTGGGCGTATAATATATATGACAACTTTTCAATAGGGTTTAGATTAACCCAAGGCTAAGTATACACATGTGAAGCCCTTCAATATACCTACCAGCTGAATCCCCAAACCAATGATTACCATTTTTCTGTCCTGTCTTCCAGGTTAATTAGTCAAGATGCATGTAACAACTGAGCTAACTGACATATGTTTCCCCTTAGTTCATCTGTTATTTATCTGAAAACAGATAGAGTGTATGTACTGTTTGAACTTGAATGTGGATTTTCACATAAACAGCAACTCCATCACCACCTCTGTCGGCCATTTGTGGAACATTAGTGTAGGACAGGTGTCTGTTGCGTTTGAACATATCATAGCCCTCTAAATGGAGACTGTTTAGGAAACTTCTGCCTCTGAACAAATCCCATCTCACTGAGGAGAGGCAAAGCATCTTTACCTTTTGTCTGCTGACCATAGACAAGAAAAATACGAAACGGCTCCTGGTAAGTCTGCCATTGTTGCAGTCATCGTGCTGAATCAAGTTCACTTGTGAGACTTTCGCAATTTGTGGGTTACCTTTTAGACACTGCGGTGTTACGCAGGTAAATTTGATTGAGGCGTTCAGGGGCACTCGGAAATTCTGTAGTCCAACGCAAAAGTTTGGAAAATGGTGACTAGAGTAAGTAAGGGATAATGTACAGCGAGCTGGTCATTGTTGTGAAAGAATCCCCGACAGGGCGATGCTGCACCCCGACGCTGAACATCTCTCATCACCCTGAAGGGGATTCTTTCACAACAATGACCCGCTAGCTGTACATTATACCACTTATTACACGGCTACTTACTGAAGAAATCAATAATTTGACACAAAAACGGTCCTCCAGAGTCCGACATAGCAACGGTCTGTTATACATAGCAACGGTCTGTTATAGAGAAATTACAGACCGCAGAACGCAGTGATTGACCAATCAGAATCGAGTATTCAACACAGCTGTGTAATAAAAAGTTGTTATTTAGCCTGTAGTTTATAGACCGTTTACCAGTGGTGGCTGGTCAATATCTCATATCCCATACTATATCATAATTTACCTTATAATACTATATTATGTTCATATGTTACTGATTTTTGCATCATATTCTATTTTATACTAATTCTCTACAGGCTACAGACAAACACCAAGTACCACTACTCAATCATATCACCAGTCTGGTACACACTGTTAGCTATTGCTATCTGTGCTGCTACTACAAACAAATTTGCCCTCTGGGGATCAATAAATGTTCATCTTATCTTAGATGGAGCATGTGCTGCAACACACTTTAGCCACAAAGCTTAATTCAAAATCAGCATGCTTAATATATTATTAAATATTTGAAATGAACAAATGATTTGTCTTTAGTTTTAAGCAGTTCGATATTACATAAAATGAAGTCATACAGATCCTCTCATCTCTGGATTTGAGATTCATAGGCTAAAGATGGAAAAAATCTGGAAGTTGAGATGGATTGACTAAAGAGGCTGAAAAAAGAAATACTTTATATGAATATCACTGCCATTAAAAGAAATTATGAAAAAAGCACAATATTTTAAAAAGTTTACAATACAAGCATGGGTGGGGGGAGGCATAATTAGCCTGTCTGATGTCTACAGGGAGGTTAATTCATAAGAAAGAGGTATAATATGCCTTATCCTGAGCCTCCTGGTAAGATACAGTTACTCTATGGGGCTTTTATTTTTGAAGGGGTGGGGTGGGGGGAGGCATAATTAGACTGTCTGATTTCCACAGGGAGTTTTGCTCTCGGTGCGTTCCCGTGATCTTGATCGTTTAGTAAAAGGTGGTCATAAAGCTGTCTTAAGGCAGTCTTTTTCTCGTGTTGACGTTACGATAAAATCAAACAAGTTTAATATTATTGTAAGTTCAATAGTAAATGGACTTACATTTATATATCTCCTTTCTAGTCTTCTGACCACTCAAAGGTCTTTACATGTCAACATTCACCCATTCACACACACATTCACACACTGATATCAGAGGCTGCCATGCAAAGTGCCAACCTGTCCATCAGGATCTGATCTAAATACTCATTCACACACCGATGGCTCAGCCTTCAGGAGCAGTTTGGGGTTCAGTATCTTGGTCAAGGACACTTCAACATGTGGACTAGAGGAGCCGGGGATCGACCCGCCGACCTTCCGATTGGTGAGCGAACCGCTCTACCTCTGAGCCACAGAGTTTTGCCCCACTGACGCTATGCTATATGCTATAGTTAGGTAGCGAACCACTGTCCCAAACGGGGCTACTTGCACGCTAACGTTAGCTACTGAAAAGTTTCTTATTAGCCTACGAGCTAACTGTACATTTCAGCTCAATTATATAAATGTGGCATCAGTACTCTCTCTCTCTTTCTCGCTCTCTCTCTCTGGGGATCATGGATCATGGGTACCTGTTTAAAACATTGTCTGCTTTTGGTTGTGGGGAAAAGTTTATTGCAGGGGTTAAAGTGCTGTATGCTGGGGCCTCATGTTTAGTTAAGGTAGGGGGGGGGGCTGAGTAGGCCTGTAGAGGTGGGGCGAGGTGTAAGGCGGGGTTGCCCCCTCTCGGGGCAGCTGTACACTCTGGCCATTGAACCATTGCTAGTTATGGTGCGCAAGAGGTTGCAAGGGGTGAGAGTGGTGGAGCTAGGGTTCAACACTCCTGTTAAGGTTTCTGCTTATGCAGATGACATCTCAGTCCTAGTAAGAGACAGGCAGGATGTACAGGCTTTGGAGAGTAGCCTCCAGACCTATGAGAGAGCTTCCTCAGCGAGACTTAATTGGGCTAAGAGTGAGGCTCTGTTATGTGGGGACTGGAGGCAGGACATGGTGCCTCTCTTGCCTGGACAGCTGCAGTAGGGTAGAGAGGGGTTGAAGGTGTTAGGAGTATACCTGGGCTCGGAGGGCTGGGTCAAGAAGAACTGGGAAGGGATGCTGCAGTCGGTGGAGGGAAAGCTGGCGAAGTGGAAGTGGCTGCTCTCCCAGGTGTCATATCGAGGGAGAGTGCTCATCATGAACAACCTGGCTGCTTCGTCCTTGTGGCATCGGCTGGCTGTATTGGTTCCTCCTCGGGGCTTTCTGCAGGAGGTCCAGAGGAGGCTGGTGGACTTCTTCTGGTCGGGGTACCACTGGCTCAAGGCTCCGGTCCTGTATCTACCGGTCCAGGAGGGAGGGCAGGGCCTGCTGGAGCTCGAGAGCAGAGCAGCTGCCTTCAGACTCCAGGCTGCTCAACGGTTGCTGTAGAGGACTGACGTGTGCTGGTGGGAGCCGGCACAGGCTTTGCTGAGGAGGGCTGGTGGTTTGGGGCTGGACCGGCAGTTTTTCCTGATGACCCATGAAGGTCTGAGCACTGCGGAGCTTCCTGCGTTCTATGGAGAGATGTTGAAGACGTGGTCGTTCTTTAACGCCACACGGAGAGGGGGTATGAAAACAAAACACCAAGGGTTTGGGAGGAGCCGATCTTCAACAACGCACTCATTCCACTGCCATCAGTACAGACAGCTACCATCAGAAACCGGATTATGACGGGTGGTATTACCAAACTAGGCCACCTGAGGCAGAGGGCGACCGGTGGATGGAAGACCCCCACTCAGAAGGGGAGTGGGCCCGTTGACCCAGTGCTGTTGTTCAGGAGGAACCAGGTGAAGGGGAGTGGGCCCGTTGACCCAGTGATGTTGTTCAGGAGGAACAAGGTGAAGGGGAGTGGGCCCGTTGACCCAGTGATGTTGTTCAGGAGGAACAAGGTGAAGGGGAGTGGGCCCGTTGACCCAGTGATGTTGTTCAGGAGGAACAAGGTGAAGGGGAGTGGGCCCGTTGACCCAGTGATGTTGTTCAGGGGGAACCAGGTGAAGGGGAGTGGGCCCGTTGACCCAGTGATGTTGTTCAGGAGGAACCAGGTGAAGGGGAGTGGGCCCGTTGACCCAGTGATGTTGTTCAGGAGGAACCAGGTGAAGGGGAGTGGGCCCGTTGACCCAGTGATGTTGTTCCGGGGGCTGGTCTCTGCACGCCTTAGAGCAGAATATGCATACTACACGCTGGTCAACAATACTGTGGGGTTTCAGAGTGTGTGGGGTGTAGAAGGGGCAGTGTGTACTGTAGGGGGGGGGGGGGCTTGACTATATGTGAACTGTTACGAGCTGCTGGGTTTACACTGTAGGAAACTGGTTGCTATGGTTTGTGTAATATTTTATGGTTGTTGGGTGGACTGGGTTGCTGTGTAATGGTGAACAGAATGGTTCTGTGTGTTGGTGTGAATCTAGAGGGTTGGGATGGTGGGAGGTTGAGGGTGTGTGAGTGTGTGAGTGTGTGAGTGTGTGAGTGTGTGAGTGAAGGTGTGTGTGGACGAGTATATGAGGGGGGCTGATTTTAGGTGTGTGTTTTCAATTTCAATTTGTTCTTTCCCAAGGTTTTCTTGTACTTGGTGGTTTTTAAGTGCGATGTTTAATTAAAGAACATCAAAAGTCAAAAGTCTCTCTCTCTCTCTCTCTGTCTATCTCTCTTTCTCTCTCTCTCTCTCTCTCTCTCTGTCTCTCTCTCCCTCTCTCTCTCTCTCTCTCTCTCTCTTTCTCTCTCTCTCTCTCTCTCACCCTCTCTCTGTCTCTCTCTCTCTTTCTCTCTCTCTCTCTCTCTCTCTCTCTCTCTCTGTCTCTCTCTCTCTCTCTCTCTCTCTCTCTCTCTCTCTCTCTCTCTCTCTCTCTCTCTCTCTCTCTCTCTCTCTCTCTCTCTCTCTCTTTCTCTCTCTCTCTCTCTCTCTCTCTCTCTCTCTCTCTCTCTCTCTCTCTCTCATACATACACGTGTGTGTTGATTTATATGATTAAAGCCATCAATCTTCAGCTTTAGTTTGTAGGTTAATAGCAAACATTCCACATTTATTGTTATATATATATTGTAGTACAATGCACATATTTACATACTTTTTTCTTATCTCTCTTTTACTTATAACTTATCTCTGTTAACTGTAACATTAACCCAGTCCCCGTCTGGACACTGTTGGATATGTGGGAGATAAATGACACAAAAGATGTGGAATTAGTTGTGTCAACACAAATTTTTTACTGGATCGAGTGAACTGACACCAACCTCATTCTACAGAGTACATGCTGTATAGTACCTAATGATGACCTTGAAACTTGTGTACCTTCCAATGCTCTCCTGCCTTATCTGTATCTTGATACTGTGTTACTTTCAATACAGTGTACTGTTCTGTGTTGTCCATGTGAGTCTAGCATGATGGGCAGCAATGAAGGCCAAATGAAAATAGAATAAAAGTACCATTGATAACAGTTCCTTAAACTCACAAACATAAAATACATTAAGGGTTTATGAACTCATTTGAAAAGTAAAACTTTTTTCATGACATTATTAGTATAAGAAGCACATTTTTTTCAATTTATGCCAATTTAGGATTGAAAACCCGTCGAATACCGAGGCTGTGCCATGGCTGTCGGCGTGTGATACCGCCAAGGCCCCCTTTAGCGCCAGTATGAGACGCACCAGGCTTTCCATTTACTACCATGTAAACTCATCCACGGCAACAGTAACCACTCAAGTAAAGTGAGCCAGGAGTGACTGTGGTGACGTTGTTTAAAGAGTTAGAAGACACACACCGGGATGTGGAGCTTGTGCCCAACAGAAATTATAGAGCGTGAGATTCACCCGGAAAGTTTTGGCAGCTCACCAGTTTTCAGCTCAGCTGTAGTTAGTTGGTTTAGCCTGGTAACGGGTTAATCACGCTCAATGGACAACGGTTTGTGTCAAACCATATGCCGACACTCTTAAAGTCCGTGTAAGGCAATAATAAATATGCATTCTGGGTTTGTCACACCACAGAACAATGTGTTACTAACCACCCAGACAAATTTGAATGATTAAAGAAATCTGCAAGTATATAAAATTAGCTTTCAAAATCGTGTAAAAATCATCAGTATTCTGCTCTGAGACGCTGAAGGAGCTGAAACCTGAAACCTCTCTTAATACATTCATGGCTGAAACCTCACCCACAAGAGGGGAAGGTGCAGCCTGTCAGGATTCATCAGTAGCAGCGAGCGAAGAGGGAAGAGCCCAGCGGCGAATCCCCGTCCGACGGGCGGAGTGGGGAAATGTGGCGTACGAAAGGCCGCTTGCCCGGTGTCGCTCGGGGGCCTGAGTCCTTCTGATCGAGGCTCAGCCCGTGGACAGTGTGAGGCCGGTAATGGCCCCCGTCGCGCAGTCTGCTCGGGGAATTCAACTGTCCCCGGCGCTGGCTGGCCCCCCGCCGGGCGCATTTCCTCCGAGGTAGTCGGTCGGCTTGGAAAGGCTCGGGGCGAGGGTGGCTCGCGGCTTCGCTTCCCGGCGTTTGCGCTGATATAATGATGCCTTTCCACCGGTCTTTATATAGACAGCAGTTCCAGAATCATAACACAACAGTAACAACAATGTTTCTGGTAAATAAACGTCACAACAACATTTCTCTGGACGCACACACAGAAAGGTAAACCATGGATCAACTGTGAAACGGCGTAGCACATCAAACTTCAACAGGTGAATAAAAAACCTCTTGTAATGCTGTCCCTACAGGTAGACTCTACTCTGGTTAAGTCCGTGGCAGCGCCCTGCGCCCCCAGTGGCTGGGCCCTATAGTGGCTGGGCCCCCAGTGGCTGGGCCCCTATAGTGGCTGGGCCCCCAGTGGCTGGGCCCCTATAGTGGCTGGGCCCCCAGTGGCTGGGCCCCTATAGTGGCTGGGCCCCCAGTGGCTGGGCCCCTATAGTGGCTGGGCCCCCTTAGTGGCTGGGCCCCCAAACCACCTGTACTGCTATGCCCTCCAGAACAGTATGACAACAACAGTAATCATCTAATGGCAGACATTCATTATAAAAAGCTTGTCAACTGATCCCGGAGCAGGTCTTCAGGTGTCCCCTGATGTAATATGCTGCACTTTTTTAATAGTCCTTTATTATTTGTCTACTACCTTAAATAGCTAAAGTGAGATAAAATATTACAAGCTTAAAAGAGATATATACTGTATGTTAATTAATAAAGTTATTGCTTTTTTGCAGCATGCAGGTGGATTCACTGCTTTACTAGAGTTACTGCAGTTTATCAGGAGTTTCAAGATTGTACAAACTAATCAGTCGATTGAAGGTGAGTGTTTGTTTATTGCAGCTTATCAGTTAGTTTCTTTACACTCTTGACTTTTTTTTTTTATCTCTTTTCCTCCCTCTGCTGGACTTCATCTACACCTACAGTTAATTCCAGGTTAAGGCCATACCAACCCACTGATACGTGGATCAAACCTGGATGAGCCATTTCCACATGCCCCATTTGATATCAGTATCTGGTTGTACAACCTAATTTAAATAATTGTGAGCTTGTTTGTATGCTGAAGTTAACATTTTGTTCAAAGTACTGCGGTGTCTAAGAACAGCCTCACAGAGCATCTGACATAGCTGGAGTGGAGACCAAACTAGAGTAACAAGGATAGTAAATTAATATTGGACTTACGTTCAGCAGGTGGACACAAACACAACTCCAAATGAATGCTAATGTTGCTCTGTGTGTGCTGGATGTGTAAATAGGCAAGTTTTTGCCAACAAGATCACCTAATCAGCTTTATGATAATGACAGTAAGTCGATGTTATGTTTACAGGTTGTTGTACTCCCCAGTTAATAACTGTTTAGCTGTAAAATGAGAAAGTTTGTGACCCTGCAGCCATGTTGAGATCTGTTGAGGAAATACCAAGCACCGCCCACCAGCCGGAGCAAACTTTCTCATTTTACAGCTAAACAGTAACTACAAGATGTTTCTGAGAACATCTGAGGAGAGAAATAGTCATTACAGTAACAGAATATTGATTCATATCTGATCAGCGCTGCCTAGTTTGACCGTTTGATCAGAGTTGGTGAGTGATTGACAGCTGCCTCCGTTGAATGAACAGCCAATAGGAACACTCTCTCTCTCTGAAATGACCTGTGATTGGCCAAAGTCTCCTGTTACGGGCTAGATTTTCTAAAGCCTGAAAACAGAGCCATGAGGAGGAGCAGAAGTCTAGTTTTCTCTCAGAAGGCTATTATGGATTTTTTGCCTAATGATGCCAAAAACATTCTGCCTGCTGCAGGTTTAATTGATAGGCGCCACAACGGCGCTAAGCTTGCTGTTCAGTTATAAGCTATTACCAGTTTAACCCATATTCTATTGCCTTACCATTATTACATGTGGGTTAATCCTTTTAATATTGTTGTTAAGCTGACATGCTGTTATCTCTGCTATGTGATTAGTTGTAGATTTGGACGTGATTAGCAGACTAGTTTCTCTGTTAGACGGTGAAGGTTGTGTTGTTATTGTGGACAGTGTTATATGTGCTGGCAGGCCATTTTATATACGTGCCAGGTATATTTGCCCACCGGAAAGTCGCCTTTTCTATATGGAAACATAAACTTTTTCATTGTTTTCACTGCATTGTTATTGTTGTTGTTGGTCTTTTGGCTGTTCCCGTTAGGTGTCGCCACAGAGGTTTTACGCCGGATGCCCCTCCTGACGCCAAAAGAACTAGACTGATATATTACACGAACACAGGATAATCCTCAGGTTCTGAGCTGTTTATCGAGACATGAAGTGCATGATGAAATGCACGTCAGTTTTGAAAGAAAAAAATGTTATGTTATTTATAGGGGCATTACTGACTGGAAAAAGTTTTATTATGGGAAAGCCCCAATAAATGTGTTGCAATTTGAGAGTAGTGTAATGAAATAACTGACTGTTAAACCAATGACTCATGCATGGTCCGTCATCTTATGTTGATTATTTTTGTCACTCTCTAAAACAGAGAACTGGCACTGCTGACTGAGCAGTAAAAAGTCCAGACTCTCTCAACTGGTGTGCATTACGTGTTCCCAGAAATGAGTCAAAAACCGGCTCGAGTCCTATTCTTTGTACCTCTGAGCTTAATGAGTAGAATTTCTGAGGAATAGGGATGCAATGGGGGCCGATCTGTTCAAGTCAGTTCTATGTGTATATACTGTAAAGATTATATACTATATATTTGGATTCCTGTTTAAGTTTTGACCAATTTGTTTCTGCATTAAAAAGGTTTACACTTGAAGATGTTTTACCAAGTTGCTGGTGTATGATTAACTATTTTAATAATAAATAAGAATTCAGTGCATTTATATCTATGTATTTATTCGTTACATTTTGTTTTACAAAGTTAGTAAAGTGATGTTTAAGTCCAGTCTGCTGTTGCCTCACACATAACAGAATGATCCCAGTCTCACTCAGTGAGGCATAGAGCTGATTAATTAAACACTGGTATCAGATCGGTTCTCGTTATCGGCTGATACCCAAAGCCCGGTGCATCCCTACTAAGGAGTTCTGTAAATTGACATTTTTTTGTTTTTTGTTCATAATTTACTCCATTTATTTCCTTTTCTATGCTTTCCCTTAGTTCACCAGCCCCCCACCTCCTTCTTACATCCATCCACCCCTATAGACTTCACCCTAAACTCACTGTTTAGAACACAGACACACACCTGCACACACTAACATCAAATCAACACAACACACAACTAACTTTTGTTAACTATTCACTGTTCTTGTCTTCCTCCTGTCGTTCTGTTAGTGTTTTGTCTTTTGTCTTGCAATAGTTAAACATTTTCAACTTTTGACCCTTCCTTTTTTTTGCATCGCTGGTCAAGCCTGCGTTACTTGGAATCCAGCAATGCCTTGCAAAGCAAAAAATAAATGAGGTCATTCAGTAAGTCTTCACCGTTTAGTTTGGTCACACCACAAACTTACATTCGTTCGTTCATGTGAAATAGGTGGGGATGGAAGCTTGATGACGTAGTGACCACTAACAGTCAGTTAGCAAACTCATTAGCTTAGTTCAGCCACTAACGGGACAATAAGTTCACTCAGTTTATTCTAAAGATGTATTTGAACCACAAAAGTAAAAGGTCCAACACGCCTATTAAGCTATGATAGCTTCCTCTATTTCCTTCTACTTCCTCTCCGGCTCTCCGTCCCCACAAAGGTCAGGACTGTCAAGACAGCTTGCTACTGGTCAACGCCGCAAATTTACATTTCAAAGTTAACCAAAGTTCCATCCATCCATCCATTTTCTTCCGCTTATCCGGGGCCGGGTCTCGGGGGCAGCAGGCTTAGCAGGGAATTCCAGACATCGCTCTCCCCAGCAACGTTTTCCAACTTTTCTTGGGGACCCCGAGGCGTTCCCAGGCCAGCCGAGATATACACTGATCAGCCATAACATTATGATCACTGACAGTTGAAGTGAATAACAATGATTATCTCGTTACCATGGCACCTGGCAGTGGGGGGGATATATTAGACAGCAAGTGAACATTTTGAACTTTGTGTTGGAAGCAGAAAAAATGGGCCAGCGTAAGGATGTGAGCGACTTTGACAAGGGCCAAATAGTGCTGGCAAGACGACTTGGTCAGAACATCTCCAGAACTGCAGCTCTTGTGGGATGTTCCCGGTCTGCAGTGGTCAGGACTGACCAAAAGTGGTCCAAGGAAGGAAAACCAGTGAACCGGAGACAGGGTCAGACCCGAGGCTCATTGATGCACGTGGGGAGCGAAGGCTGGCCCGTGTTGTCTGATCCAATAGAAGAGCTACTGGAGCTCAAACTGCTGAAAAAGTTACTGCTGGTTCTGATAGAAAGGTGTAAGAACACACAGTGCATCTCAGTTTCTTCTGTATGGGGCTGCGTAGCCGCAGACCGCTCAGGGTGCCCACGCTGACCCGTGTCCACCGCCAAAAGCGCCTACATTGGGCACTTGAGCATCAGAACTGGACCACGGAACAATGGAAGAAGGTGGCCCGGTCAGATGAATCACCTTTTCTCTTACATCATGTGGATGGCAACGAGTTGGAGGTGTTGACTCGGCCTCCAAATTCTCCAGATCTCAATCCAACGGAGCATCTGTGGGATGTGCTGGACAAACAAGTCCGATCCACGGAGGCCCCACCTCGCAATTTACAGGACTTAAAGGATCTGCTACTGACGGCTTGGTGCCAGATACCACAGCAGACCTTCAGAGGTCTAGGGGAGTCCATGCCTCCACGGGTCAGGGCTGTTTTGGCGGCAAAAGGGGGACCTACTGAATTTTAGGCAGGTGTTCATAATATTATGGCTGATCGGTGTATAATCTCTCCAGCGTGTTCTGGGTCTACCCTGGGGCCTCTTACCAGTTGGACTCCAACACAGCGGCGCTCAGCTGGGGGCTTGTGAGTATCCCGACACCTGCCCGGCGCCTCTAACCCTGGGCAACTCCAGCCCCTTTCCAGGAGTATGGTTCCAGAACCAGAGCTATGCATGGAGGTGAGTCCAACTATATCTAGTTGATACCGCTCCATCTCCCGCACCAGCTCTGGTTCCTTCCCCGCCAGAGAGGTGGAATTCCACGTACCAAAAGCCAGTCTGGGATGCTGGGGATCAGAACGCCTAGATCCCCACCTTTGCCTTCTGCCCGGCTGACATTGCCAAAGCTATTTGACCTTCCGACAAGCACTTCTGATGGATTATACTGGCAGCTTATCTGTGGCTTGTTTAAAAAAAAAAAAAATATCTTTATGTATTTTTTTTACGATTTCTTCTCTACCTTCTGCCATCTTGGAAAGACTGTCTGACATCACAAAGTGCTTTTACATCTTTTCTTTTTAAAATGAGAGAACATTTTCAAAAAAGGACAGCATAGCAACAGCAGGTGAGATAAAATAGAATAATAAAATAGGGAAAAAAAATCATTTTTTTGGAACATCCTTCCATTAGATATACGTCAGTGACTCTTATCATTCCCTTGCCAATAATCGCAAAATTTAGGTAAAAAGAAACCAGACCTACCTTCAGACATAATCACTGCATGCTTCCCCTGCCCCTGCCCTGTTGCACTCGTTTGCTTTGCTTTTTGTCTGTGTTTGTCTGATTGCGTCCCTTCTGGTTTACATGTCTTCTGTGATGTAATGTGCTTTTATGTTTATGTCATTTTTTGAAATGCTTGTGCTGATTGTCTGCTTGTGATATGTCTTGCTGTTCATCATGCTTTGCTAATGTGTGTTTTATTTGTTATTTCAATGGCCAATTTTAACATCAGGCTGAGGGACAACAGTTGAAAATTAGCCTTTTGGCTAACACTGGCACATCTACTGTGAGGCCGATCAATGTGTATTGTCCCTGAGAATAAATAAATAAAAAAATAAATAAACAAACTAGAATGGCACTCGGAGAGCGCAGACCTCCGCCAACGCATGACTTTAAAAACAGATCCCAGCTCACAGCTGGTGGTACCGTGAGTTGGTCGTCTTATTATTACCACGGTGTGTTTCCGTGTAACGTATCGGTGGATGCCTCTCTCATTCAGCAGCCTTGTTATGTCTGTATAACGTTACACTACGTTGTCTCTAATCCCGTCATCTACAGCTTTTTTCTTTCTCACCGCGGACGGACAGCAGCTCCCACACACACATCCACACACGTATCTCTGCTCTCAGAAGGAGGCGGGGTCACGCGTCATCAACGCGTCATCAGCTACACTGCGCATGTGTTATACCCTGTGGTCTTAATACTCAGGCTAATCGGAATCCTTAAAAATATTCCTGAACCTGGATTATGATCCGTATCGCCACCAAAATCTAATGGATTGTTCATTGTCCCACACCCCACCCCTCCAAGAGATTTCATCAAATCCATCGCGAACTTTTAGAGTAATCCTGCTAACAGACAAACAAACCAAGAAACCAACCGACGCCGGTGAAAACATAACCTCCTCCCTAGTTGGAGGTAATAATGTAATGTTGAAGGTTTGTATCTCCTTATATGGTCATTCAGTATCTCTTCACCATCGTCTGTTGTACCATAGAAACCTCTCCTCTTGTTACAACAGGTTAATATGAGTTTGTGTTTGTGTGTTTGTGTGGGTGTGAGAGTAGATGCGGGACATGTCACAACAGAACACAAAAGAATAAATGTTGATATTCCCAAAAAATCTTAAATGTGCTTGTGTGTCTTTGTCCACATACACATAAAGTACAATCGTTTGTATGCAAACAATTAAACCACACTTAAAGTTTCATTCACTTACATACAGTGTGTGTGCGTGTGGGGGGGTGGGGGGGGGGGGTTGGCGTGTGTTTGTGTGTGTCATTTAGCCAGTAGTGACCTGAAAAGGGGCTGGGAGCTCCAGGTTACTATAGTATATGAACAACAACTGACTGGATAGAGGTCAGTCAGCCAGATTCTATTATTGTGGGAATAATGAGTCAGCGTTGAGGTTAAGTATGTTACTCAAGGACACATCGACATGTGACCGGAGGAGCCGGGGATCGAACCACCGACTTTCTGATTGGTGGACGACCTGCTCTACGCTCTGAGCCACAGCCGCCCGACATTAGTGCTATGACTTTTCTTGTTTCAACTAATTATACTTTTTAAAATATTAAGCTTTTTTCACTTTTTTTTTTACAATGTAACTCAATGGAGAAAATCTTCAAATCTTCTTAAACATACTCCTCTTTGAAATGCTACTGCTTCCACATACGTTCAGCTACAGACTTCATTTAAACTGTAAACGTGTAACAAGATTTTGAACTATTAAGGTATGATTCAGCTTTTTCGTATCTTATATATCTTCTTACCTGCCTGATCTCCTTAAACCTTATGCCTGATGGAGCTCTCTCTAGACTTGTAGTTTTAAAGGTTTATTCCACCCAAATACTACTTTACGTCTAACGACTTGTAGTTTTAAAGGTTTATTCCACCCAAATACTACTATATCTGTCTGTCTGTCTGTCTGCCTGTCTCTCTCTCTCTCTCTCTTTGTGTTTAGCATTGCAGTTTATCTGTCTGATATACATACAAAGAATTTCTTCTCTCCACCTATTCAGGAAAATTCAAATTTACCACTTCTGACAGAATTACAGTTTAGCTTCCAGCTTTTCTAGCAATGTATTTCAGCTCTTAGCTTCTTTAGATAATGCAGTTCAGCTTCCAACTCAGCCAGTTGTACATTTCAACTTCTAGGTTTTTCAGCAGTGCCGTGCAATGCATTTGAGCTTTTACATTTTTAGGCAAGTCATTTCACATTTCTGCATTTTCAGCAATGCTTTACAATTAATTTCAACTGTTAACAATCCCACGCATTTTCAGCAGGAAAATGCTTGGGATTGCAGGGGCCTTTTTCTTCAGCTGTCTGCTCAGGTGCTAAGTCATTTTATTTTGTAGGTATGAACCAAACAGCCCTTCAACCCTAAATGATGCGTGCAAAGCCAGTTTTCAAGGTTGATACCCAGTTGTTTTCTGACAAGGGTGCCAAGGTCAGATTACTATATGATTACCAGATAAGAAAGTGAAATACAAAGTAATACAGTACAACAGCTCCTCAGTCGCCCTAAACCTTGACCTTGACACAGTCAGTTAGCTACATTTGTCCGGAATAATACATATCACTCTTTATCAGCATTTATAACACAGCAATTCAGTTCCTAATCAAGGATGGGAGGACTCTGCAGGGAATGTCAAGTACACAAATCCACTGGTGACTATTAGAATATCACTTTTACTAAAGTGGCTGGCATTGAACTGCAAATAGACAGAACCATCTTTTTTCATTCTTATTAGTGTAACACAGCAGCAAATCAACCTCCACTGTCTGCTGTCCACAAGACCTCGTCAATACTAATGACTAGAGAGTATTTGTAAGAGACACATTGTTTGAATACACAGAGTTGTGTAACTTGTCTGACCCAACCACCATGTCAGATTTCCAGCCACCTATCTAAATAATGTCTGTTTGCCAAAGCTGACTGTGACTGCAGGTACTATAGTTGTATTAGATGCATGTGTTGGACAAAACAACTAAACAGCAGCAAGACCTCAAGTTTCACATCAGAAAACTGGCAGCGTGTGTTGATCCTGAATATCTGACCACGTAAATACGATACAGATGACGGAGAAGCATCATAGGAATATTTGAAATATTATAGTGACATTGGGAATTACATAAAAGAATGTGAAATACATTAACCCTCTGAGACCCACGGGGCCGTATACGATCCTAAAAACCATGCTGTCTTTAACAGTCACCAGTTGCAGATTAAGGTGGTCATGGACCCCTAGGCTGGTTTTGGGGGGCCTGTTACCATATTACCAAAACAAAAGCGAGAGCTGAGTAATTCATTGACACAAATTCAGTAATAACCTGCTGGAAATATGTCACAGCACACGCATATGTGCAGGTAGTACAGAACTAAAGACATATGCATAGACAGACAACAGACGGATAGACACACATACAACTATAGCCTGTAATAGCCTATAAACACAGCGATGCCTTAAACCTGCAGCAGGCAGAATGTTTTTGGCATCATTGGGCAAAAATCCCATGATAACTTTTCAGCATTTTGTAATTCAAGTCTTCTGAGAGAAAACTAGACTTCTGCTCCTCTTCATGACTCTGTATACAGGATTTAGAAAATCTAGTCTGTGACGGGAGACTTTGACCAATCACAGGTCATTTAGGAGAGAGAGAGCGTTCCTATTGGCTGTTCATTCAACGGAGGCAGCTGTCAATCACTCGCTAACTTCGACCAAACAGTCAAACTAGGCAGCGCTGATCAAATATGAATCAATATTCTGTTACTGTAATGACTATTTCTCTCCTCAGATGTTTTCAGAATCATCTTGTAGTTACTGTTTATCTGTAAAATGAGAAAGTTTGCTCCGGCTGGGCGGTGCTTGGTATTTCCTCATCTGATCTCAACATGCACAAACTTTCTCATTTTACAGCTAAACAGTAACTACAACATGATTCTGAGAACATCTGAAGAGAAAAAGTAACAGTTACTGTTACAGTAACAGAATATTGTGTCATATTTGATCAGCGCTGCCTAGTTTGACAGTGTGATCGGAGTTCGCGAGTGATTTTTATTTCTTCCGGTCTGTGAAATTTTGTTTCTTGCTTTTGCCGATAAAGCCCTATCCAAGAAATGCCTGGCAGGATGGCTTTGTGAGTGTCTCTCCCAAGCCTACAGGCAGGCGGGAAGAGCATCTCCCACTGTGGACCGTGCACACTCTACACGCAGCGTTATGATGTCTGCAGCCTTGATCGGTGGGGTGAGTGTCGAGGACATGCAGTATGTAAGGCGGTGTCACGGTCGACCCCGTTCATACGGTTCTATCTCTTGGACTTGTCCGGCTCCTTTTCAGGGTCAGTGCTCGCTCGAACGACACAGGACTGGTGAAAAGGGTGGGATGTGTGTCAGTTGTGTTGCACCCGACTCCCCTCCCGGGCATGATACACCTACATGTTCCCGTGCTCCTTGATAGCCCTGAATGTGGTGTGCAGGGTGTATACTGCTTGTCTTTTTGACCCCTGCAGGGTTAGGCCATGACTCTACCCAGATCAGTTGCGGTAGTAAGTCCAGATAGCAACCTGGGTTGGATGGGGCCCCCTACTTCTCCGCTGTGGCGGTCTAGGTTATAAAGAAGTAGGTGGGCTGCAGTGACTAACCTTTATTCGGCTAGGATCAGTGTGGTTGGGTCGATGTTGTGTCGCAGCGGGGGGTGCATCCATCGGGCTCCACCCACTGTACCCATAGAGTCCAGTAGAGGGTGAAGCCTGTGTGAGTTAGAACGAAGGTTACGATATTGTACTAGTTCTATAAGCACAGGCGGAGCCCTCTACCAAGGGGGACCTATCGCTCCCGCACCGCCCGCTAAAGAGGGATGGCTGACAACGGTGGATGCTGCCTTATATACTGTTGGGTCTGCACATATTTGGCTAGGCATGTCCTGATTGGCCGTCTACGTTTATGCCAAGTTCAGCGGGCGAATGCGTGCTCGTGATTGGAGGAGAGTGTTACCCATAGAGTCCAGTAGAGGGCTCCGCCTGTGCTTATTGAACTAGCTTTACAGTATCATAACCTTCGTTGCGTATTCACCTCAGTTGATTTTACATTTTCACAATTTATGAGACAACTCAACTGAATTGTTCTACTTATTCAACCAAAGTTCAGTTAACTCACATTTTTATGGCAGCTTATATATTGAACCAGCTTGAACAGTTTTACAGTGTTGGGTTGAGGTTTGGTACAAATATTTATGTTCCCCTCAGGATGAATTGTAATAACTCCGGTGGACCTCTGACTTCTCCTCTAGCAGCATCATCTGGTCATTTAGATTAATGCACAGCTGCGCCTCACAGAGCCCGTAGAGTGAGGAGAACTCTGGGAGGGTCATTTACCCAGCAAACATTTCATCGACCCGGGGGTTGAGGTCTATGACACAACCTTTCACGTGAAGCAGGTTGAAACCCAAACCACAGAACAACCAGACTTACAAAAAAATTAAATGTTATTGAGTACAAATTCATACACTAACAGTGTTATAGAGTACTTTTATATGCAACCTGGCAGTTATGTTTGAAAAATAGGCGATATAATGTTACGTAGAATTTTTGTCCCAATGAAGTACAAATTTCAATCTACTGCACGTGTCCGGCATCATTTGAAGACAACTCCTGTCACGGAAGCCACGGTTGACTGGAGCAGCACAAACAGCACAAGACGAAGACTTCCTTACTCATTTATCGGCCTGTTATTTATTCATGTAGAACATAAGGAGCTTAGTTAAGTTAGCTACTACTAAAAGTAGTAGTTTTGAAACTTTGCCAGTAAATCAGAGACGTGCCCGACACAGGCACAGTTTGCATTGAAATACATCTATATTTTTTATAAAAACATAGAACTAATAATTTATTGTAATGATGAATAATATCGACTTTCTTCATGTTGACAGAATAAGAAACCAACAAGATAAGAAGATAGATTGGTGGTCTTTTTATTTACTTATAGCCTGATAACATCAGACACTCTCTGTTAAATATTCTGTTACACCATGTACCCAAACCACCGATCAGCTGTTCAGATCAGACTAGAGACGTATAACCACTATAAAAATGGTGAGTAGGAGGCTACTCGCTCTCTACTGACGTTTGTGTTTTTTTAACAGAAAACACAGGTTTTATTCTGCGATATTTACTGTAAATGACAAACAATCCAGCCAACAGCAGCCTCAGTAAACTATCAGGTGATCTCCCTCCAGCCTGCTGCCTCCTTAGTCAGGGGTTTGTAGTGAAATGAAGAGGAACGGCTCATTAGTTTGTATAAAATGAGCCGTCAGGGCCGCCGTCAGCAGGAGAGAACCGGGTCAGTTGTCATGGATGTAGATGAGGACATTAATTTGATTATTGTCATTTTGAACTCAAGCATTGACGCTCACAGTTATATACGTAACGTTCACCAGTGAAACTTTATTACAAGCTAGCTGTCAAAAATGGAAAACTCAATGGACTAATGTTACACTACAGCAGGCTGAGCAGGGACAACAACTGGTGAGTGAAACATCCACATTTAGTCTTTATTAACTTAAACTGTGCTTATGAAGAAATCAGTCATAATGTTAGATTAATCTGTTGTTTAACTACCTGTTTACTGTATCTCAGCACCTGTCTGTGTCACTGTCTGTGGTGATGTCGCATCCCGGGCACGAGCAAGACGCACGGCGGGCTATATTCTATGTCATTTCTAGTAAATATCACAATATAAAAACGTTTGTTTTCTGTTTAAAAAGTAGGCTACAAACATAGATAGCAAGTACTACTAACCCATCTCTGAAGTGGTGACGTCTCTAGTCTGATATGGAGCTCACAGCTGATACGTACGTGGTTTATTTACATGACGTAGGACAGTAGAAGTGCATATTTAACGCGTTCAGTGTGGACAGAGAGCGTCCGATGCTACGCGATGGACGGAAGCTCGCATCCAGTTAGGACACGGTGTGAGCTACACACATCCCAATACATTAAACCTCTCTGCGTTGTACACATTACATTCCCTCTACATTTATTTTGTGAACCCCCAACCTGAAAGTTCAAACTGAGTCTCTGGTGCCCGAGGTGAGTGGCGGAGTGCAGCACAGCACATGTGTACAAATATTGTGTAGCTGTTAATGTCCGTCTGTCCACCGTATGAACATAATGTACACTATGATTTATGGACATGTTGAAGAGAAGAGTTACGAGTGTGTTGCTGTACTGTTTTAAGTGCTTAAATGTTCAAATAACGGCACAATGCACTCTATAACCTACCTAGCTATCTAGCTAGCCTCTGTAAAATAACCTGCTGTGTGTCGTGTGTCTGTGTGTGAGCTGCCTGACCAGTAACGTTACATATTCTGTTCCTATTCAGATAATTAATGGATGAAAAAGCGTCATTATTCTCCACCCAACGGCAGAGTTGAGGCTTGAACCAGCCAGTTACTGTGAAGTTCGACTTCTGAAATTTCTATGAGATGATCTTTTTGATCATAGTTGCATGTGTATTATAATGAATATATATGTAATTGATTAATATTTTACATTAAAAGGTTAATCTGAGCAGGTGTTGTGCACAGTGAGGTTGTGCTTAGCCCTGATGTCAACATACAGTAAGGTGTTTGCCAGACAGTTATTCACAAAAACATTTCAGGATATGGAAATTAAATCATTTTTCAAAGGTGAAGACGTGCACGTTGAGAGGACGTCGACGTTGTGACCTGATGTGGAGACGAAGACGTGCACGTTGAGAGGACATTGGTGTTGCAACCTGACATCAACTTTCATTTTGGCTATAGGCTTATTTTTTCTTTTTTTCAACGTCCTAATGTTTGCTGGGTATGAACAGACTGAAGAGCAGCTGACTGCTAGGATTGCTTGGGGAAAACCCTTTCTATTGTTCAGAGGGATGACTTCTCTTGGTCAACTTTCACACACTGCTTGCTGGTTTAAAGACGTGACTCAAACTAATCAGCTGCTTGTTGAGGAAAAATGAAGACAACCTAGACGGGAGAATGTCTCGGTCTGCTGTACCACAAGAGGTAAGAGGGGAAATGTTATTGCACTGCAGCTACTAGTGATCCACCACTACTTCAGAAGCCCCGTCCTCAGTGGTTTTACCCTTGAATCCGGGCCTGGTAATAACTGGCTTTACCTTCACTAGAATTTCCAAGACTTTTCTACCTACTTTCCACAGACAGTAAAGTTGGGAAAATGCTTCGTTAAACTCTGATCAGTGTCTCACTTCTGCCTCCACGTCTACTGTATCACTGTTATCATGCAGGTATTTTATACTTTGTGTTTAGATCATTGTTAGTGTCTCCATGGAGATGGATAATTCATTGTGAACTCTAACTCACCATCAAACTGTGAAGTGTTTCTCTCAAATGTTATTTGATATCCTTTAATGTCGTCTTTCTGGATGAACTTGATTTCATCTCCACCTGCACAACAAGCCGCAACAGGTCACACTTGTCAGTTGTCACATACCGCACGTAAAGTTCATTTCCGCTCCTGCCTGCACTCACAGTCTTACAAACACACACACACACACACACACACACACACACACACACACATGGGACCTTGAATCTATTTACCAACCCAGATGCACTATCACAGTACGGGCCTTCAGGTAACACTGTCCATGGACTCCGGTCAAGGCCATCACTCACACACGCATGCACGCACGCACACACACACACACACACACACACACACACACACACACACACACACACACACACACACACACACACACACACACATACACACACACACACACACACATACAGCATGAATGGAATCCTATATCCTAGAGAAATCCCAGTAAGATAACACGCTGGATCATTTCACTTCTTTAGTGATCACAAGAGGACACCTTTCTACAAAACAAATAAAAATAAAAAAAATAGATGGATTTGTTGTGATGTGAAATAATCTGAATTTTTCCACTGAGAAATATTTTAAAAACTGATCAGATCTAACAACCCCGGCTGCAGGTTTGAACATCAATCACTATCAGAATATGTAGAAATTATTTTTTTTATTTTATTTTAGCTGACAACGGCTGAAAAGAATCCTCCTCCCTTTTATTTATCCAGAAATAAATGCTGGGTCATCTTACAAAAGAATCATTGCAGATAGGTTACTCATTTTGTTGCACAACAAATTAAAAAAAAAAATTAGCAATTGCAATTTAGCAGCTGCTGACTCCAGTGATAATATCATACCATTCCACTGAATCTGCCCTTGGGCCCACCCTAAGGGAAGAGGTATAAAAACCTGCCACACACCGCCTGTCATCACACTAGGTTGATGCAACAGTGCTAACACACAGGCTGCTTGCACAATTTGCAGTGACAAGCAGTGTCACTTTGCATTCATAGTCTCTGAGTTGGAAAACCTACGGCAGCGTTTTTAATACGCCTTCTTCTCTGGCTGTTTGACTTTAATGCAGCAGTTAGTTAATTGCAGTTCCTGTCAGCGTGATCTGTGTGGAGCATTAGTGGTGGTTAGTGAGCCTCCTGGGCTGTTGGATCTTACTCTAATCATCATCAACAACAGCATCACCATGATAATAAGCATCGCTCTGATCTGGGCCGTAGTGGTGGGATTCTGCTGCCTTCTATGGCTTGCTGTGGGGATACGACGCAGGTAAGACTAGACATAGGACATGTAGGATGTAGGATGTCATGTGTTATAGTTGAACACAGTGTGTATGGAACCTTTATAGGAATCTGCTAACGTACGCCGATCAACACTGACAGTTTTTTCCAGACAAGCAACAACATTGTGCATGTGACCACTTATATAACCGCTGTTATGCACCGTGAATGACATGCATGCGTGCAGTGTGTGCCAATCAGACAAAAGCTTTTGTAAAGATGCTGTAATTAGTTTGGTATGGTGTGATTAACAAACACTGTCACCAGTGTGCTGTCAGTGTTTAGCTACTCAAACTGTGGCCAGATTGACAAAGGATTTTGCTCACAAGAGCAGCATTGTGAAGTTTAGGCTGGTATTTAACTATATCAACATAGTTAACTGGTTTGTAATGTTTTGGAAATGTCGTGGCTGTTGGGAGGGTCATGGTTCAGCTACAAGGAAACTACAAGAAAACTGGGCTAATTGACAAGGTCTGATGAAAAAAGGTGCAGTAGGACTTCATCCAGTAGAATGAACATTAGAGAAGGTGAACTGCACTTAAGAGACTGTTCCTTTAAAACATTTTTAATTCTTAAATTATAACTATTTATTCAATTACATTTTAGCGTACTTTTAGCTTATTTATTAGTGCTCTTATTTATTAGCTAATTATTTCATAGTTTTTACCAATTGTTTTGCACTGAATTACTGAGTGGTGGATGTGTGAAACATCATTTCGTTTTTATGTGGAGCATAAAAACGACAAATAAAGGAATCTTGAGTATTTTGGGAGGCATTTTATGCTTTTACTTGACAGTCAACAGTGGAGTGGTGACAAAAATGGGAGGGTTGTATTACATGGTGAGTACCCTAAATATACCCTAAAACCCGAGGACACGTGACACCCTGGGTTAAGGTGCCGACCACGACCGCAACGTCCTTGGTTTGCAACTAGTGTCTTACCTTTGTTGTAGAAAAAAAAGTCCACTAAACCACCAGGGTGCCCCGAGCTTATTCTTTTAAATTATTAATCAATGAATTGTAATGTTGTCAATGGGGCTGCTGCTCAGTGCAAACCATGTATTAACATATTTGGTTAATTTTAGGTTGTTCAGATTACTTGAACAATACAAATCCTATTTTGTGGATTCAGACAATTCTGCTTTGTCTTAAACAAGGCTTTTTTTGTTTTGGACATGGACATGGACATGGTTTTCATTGGACAAAAAGTATAAACTTCCATGAGCTGGTTGAATCACTGTTGATGAATATCAGTCAGTAATAGTAAGAAGCAAACTGAGCATGACTCCTATAGAAATACCAGGGATTATTACTTTGAATGAATATAATCCTCATAACCCCCCCCCCCCACTATCTATTTCTTGTCAATGCCCATAGGCAACCTGGTGAGCCTGCAATTGAGAATGGCTTCATCCCCTACCTGGGTTGTGCTCTGCAGTTCGGGGCCAACCCTCTTCAGTTCCTCCGCAGCCGCCAAAAGAAGTACGGCCATATTTTCACCTGCAAGATTGCGGGCCAGTACATCCACTTCCTGTGTGACCCCTTCTCTTACCACTCAGTCATCAGACAGGGGAGACACCTGGATTGGAGGAAGTTCCACTTTGCTACGTCTGTCAAGGTACATTTATTTGATTTCATCTTTTATTATTCATACCATGTCTTGTCAAGATATTCTTCTCCTTCCGTAGAGGACTTTTTGATGCTACCAGTGAGTCTTTCAATGGGCCTTCACCTCTTTTTCCTACCCTCACCAGGCGTTCGGCCACGACAGCTTTGACCCTCGCCATGGCCACACCACAGAGAACCTTCACCAAACCTTTCTGAAGACCCTGCAGGGCGAGGCTCTGCCCTCCCTGATAGAGACCATGATAGGCCACCTCCAGGACGTCATGCTGAGGTCAGACACGCTCAGCCCCAGCAAGGACCACTGGGAGGTGGATGGCATCTTCGCTTTCTGCTACAAGGTCAGTAGTTGGACTTTGGACTGGAAGCATACAAGACACTAGAAAAGGTAGTCTGCTATCGGACCTAAGGCTCTACAACTTATAGCGGACACAGTCTTGATTAAACTGACTCACAAAACTGACTTCTAAACGTCCAACAAGTCCATTTCCATGGCTTCAACTAAAAGATAGCAACAAAGGTACCCAAGAGGGACTAGACTTACAGTAATTATTCAAGTTTGGACACTGTATCAGACCCTCCATGCCCTACAGCTGGACTTGAAAACAGTGTTCCCAACAGTCCTAACAGGTTTCCTTCTGTCCTTCCTGCTGTCCTCCAGGTGATGTTTGAGTCTGGCTACCTGACTCTGTTTGGTAAAGAGCTTGGTGAAGACAAATATCAGGCTCAGCAGGAGGCTCAGAAAGCCTTGGTGCTCAATGCTTTGGAGAACTTCAAAGAGTTTGACAAGATCTTCCCGGCGTTGGTGGCTGGCCTGCCCATCCACGTCTTCAAGAGCGCCTACAGTGCCAGAGAGGTTAGTGGGCTTTTCATACAACTATCAAAATAAACTTCCTTGATCATGATGCCACAATACCTCCGTGCTGCCATGTCTAACAATTATTTTGTATACTTATTCTTTTCAAATGTCTAGAATCTAGCAAAGACCATGCATGCTGAGAACTTGTCCAAGAGGGAGAACGTGTCTGATCTGATCTCTATGAGGATGATCCTGAATGATTCCTTATCTACCTTCAATGATGTGAGCAAGGCCAGGACCCATGTCGCTCTGCTCTGGGCTTCACAGGCTAACACCCTGCCTGCTACCTTCTGGAGTCTATTTTACATGATCAGGTATGCTGATCGTTCTCTTTTTCTTTGCTGTGTCGGCTTTAAGGAAATAAAACACAATTGATTTATTAACTCAACAGGTAGATACAGGTTGAGAGTTCTGCACTGTTTGAACAGAACAATATCAAAGTGTTTGTAGTCTCTAACAGCTCTTTATTGTTGTATGTGTTCCTCTTGTCAGTTGTCAGGTGTGTTTATTATTATCACGAAAACACATCTTGTTTTTCATAGATAGCCTGAGGGTAGGGTGGCTAACGTTACGTGATTCAAATTAGTCATATGTGTATTTATGTCTGTATCTAACCAACATTAGACCAGTCTACAGTAACTCGCTGGCCTAACACAGCAGACCACTGCAACATCCAAGGGGAAAAAGTGACTTTTTCAATTAAAACATTGTTGACTCTGATGAAGACAAAGTAGGCTAACAGTAGACTAACATTTCAAATATAGCAATATGCTGCAATTGTGCCATGATTTTATATAATTTAAATTGCATGGTTCAACCAATTGACGTTTAAGAACAATGATTTTTCATAGTTTCATCCAGCACATTGGATTTGAAATGGAACAATGACTGAGGTCAAAGTGCTGACTCCCAGCAGGGTGTTCACCCGTAGAGCACCATGAGATAAAATGCCTGCTGATGTCTGCGGGTCAAAGACTTCACACGGTAATTGACTGCAAAGGATTTGCAGCCAAATATTAAATATAATAATTTGAGTTTATGTCCCATAAAATTGAAGTACTGTGTTCTATATAATAAATGTCCATCCAGTGTAAAATATCAGCACTATGATAAACCAGTATTTTTAGACTTCTATATATTTGTATCAAGTATCACAGTTGCAATTAAATGACACTGTGGGGAACTAGACACATGGTAATACAATGAAATTAAAGTAGTTATTCCTGCATAGGTTGAAGTGAAAGTAAGTTAACCAATATCAGTAAACAATGTTTAACAGTTACAGTAACACGACTAACAGGCTCCCGTATCTGTGTTCAGGAGCCGAGACGCTATGAAAGCAGCTTGTGAGGAAGTGCAGAAAGTTCTGGAGGGTTCAGGTCAGATGGCTGACCCTAGTGACCCAACACTGAGGCTGACCAGGGAGCAGCTGGACAACATGCCTATTCTGGGTAAGATTACAGATAGATTACTAGAACATAGAAGTTACTTGTACGACAACTAATATTGTTAAATTTAACAATAATCCACTGTGGTCTATGTACAGAATTTGGGCATGTTAGCTTTTTTATTTCAAATACAGTAAACAAATGTTATGAAACTAATTTCTTTCTTTATGTCATTCTGTCTACTTTCTGTCTACAGACAGCATCATAAAAGAAGCTATGCGTCTTTCCAGTGCTTCCATGAACGTGCGTGTTGCCAAGGAGGACTTCCTGCTTCACCTTGACAACCAAGAAGCTTACCGTATTAGGAAAGATGATGTCATTGCCCTATATCCACCCATGCTGCACTACGATCCAGAGATCTACGAGGATCCCTATGTAAGACCCCTGTGTAGTTACTACTTAAAGGCAGGGTTGACGATGTTCTCCAGTAGACACTATTTGTTATATTGGTTGAAATGGTCTTTACACCCCGACAGCGATCCATTACTGATGAGCTCTGAAAAGAGCCGTCATCTGTAGCTGCTGTAATCCTGTAAAAACGTCTACCAATCACTGCCTCGAGGTCCGCTTGTAAAGAACCAATCAGATGCCTCGCTGCCTCCCTGCTCGTTCTCTACCCTTGGCGTGCACCAGCCTGAACTCAAAGCGCGTCGCCGCCGCACGTTTCCTGGAGAATGGAAGAGAAAACTCAGCCCTGCAGTAGCACTGCACAGGTTACTTGTCATGAGGTAGCGTTGTTGAGTTGAGGTCCTCTCTCCGCTCTGTGGCTGTGAAGTAGTTACGATACGGCGGTGCTCGTGCATGTGTGTGGGGGGGCGTTGCCTTGGAAGGAGCCCCGAGGGGAGGGGGGGGGTTTAGACGGAGCTCCTGAGGCGATGCTACTTTCAAATTATGCTAGCTTTCCAACATCGTCGACCCCATCTTTAATAAATGAGAAAACTACCTTCCTCAGGAAATCACTATAATTTGTGTTACCCTACTGAAAACTCATCTTCCTCTCTCTCCCTCTCTCCTCTTCACCCTGCAGGAGTACAAGTTTGACCGTTTCCTGGATGAGAAGGGTCAGGAGAAACCAACCTTTCACCGCAGCGGACGGCGGCTGCGTTACTTCAACATGCCTTTCGGTTCTGGGGTCACCAAATGCCCCGGCAGATTTTTTGCTGTGTATGAGATCAAGCTGTTCATGATTCTGGTGCTGTCCTACTTTGACATGGAACTATTGGACCCCGCTATCAAAGTCCCACCTCTTGACCAATCCCGTGCCGGTCTGGGAATCCTCCAGCCTACCTATGATGTGGACTTCAAGTACAAGTTGAAATCGACACACTAGGCTCTTTGTGTTTGAAGTAGATATTGTATATAGTGTATATTTAACAGTGTTAATGAAGATGCCTTGTTGTATTTGTAAATAGACTGAATTATATATTTTTGTTGCCTTAATTTGCTGCTGAAGAACATGTATTCTGAACATACTGTATGGGTGGAGCCCTTACAAACAGTTTAAATCCTTCAGTGTTGTGCCAAACACTTCCTGACAGACATCCTGTGGACAGACCTAGAACCATATCAATGTAGAGAATAAACATGTTTTTGCCCATTTACCCCAAATCTTGTAGAGTGACTTTACTGCCAACTGTTTTTCAAATCAAGTGGCAGAGTTTTTGTACCTTGCAGGCAGCCATTGGTTTTAATAGATTACAATATGCCACATTACTGTGTCATGATTATGCAGTGTAGACTCCTTAAATCAGGGGTGTCAAATATACGTCCAGAGGGCCAGAACCAGCCCGTCAAAGGGTCCAATCAGGCCCACTGGATGACTTTGCAAAGTGTAAAAATTGCAGAAAAGTAATTAATTCCAATTTTTCAATGAAATGCACTGCTATTCCTGTTTGTCCACTGGGGGGTTATGGGGGTCCTAATAGGCCCTATACTGGATATATACGATTATAGATCGCACGTGCTTACGTACGGACTACGTGACACAACACTGTCAAGCATAGGCTACTGTTCATGCAGGAGCCGCCGGTGGAAACCGGCGTCTCAGAAGAGTCTGAAGAAAAGTGGACAGTCGGGTTTTCCAGAAAAATGGTTCCGTTCCTCTTTCTTCACAGAGGGGAAGCCAGTGTGCTCGGTGTGCACCTTTCACTGCTCAAGGAATATAATAATATTCTGCGTCGCTATCAGACTCTTCATGACGGAAAATAGAAGAACTTACAAGAACAACTGAGAACAAAGATAAATGAATTGTTGGCAGGTTTGAGGAAACCGAGAGTAGCTGAGAGATCAGTGAGACCCGTCAGGCTGTTCATCATCTGCTCTGTAAATGGATTGTTCATTAATTGTTAATGTTTCCAGAATGTACGTTTACCTCTTTACACTAAAAGAACGGCAAACATTTGGAGGTGTTGTTATACAAGACAGTGATGAGAGAACTTTGTAAAGAATAAAAATGAACAGTCTTCACTGTGATTGATTCAGACAATCACAGTGAAGACTGTTTGATTCTGCAGCCTCACCCCCACCTCAACCCTTACATAAAAACCAACAAGATCTCTATTTTGTATTATTTGGATTTTTCTTTCTATGTTTTAATTCAGTTACCCGTTGAAATGCAGATGTTTTTGTACATTTTACAATAAGTGGAAGACCTAAATGCTGTTTCACAGTCTTCTCCTCACTGCCAGAAGTGAAATTCTTTTATTTTGTCATTGATGAATGTAAACTCCCCTCAGGTAGCTAAAGTTGCCATATTAAAAGAAAATACAATGTACATGACCTCAGTGTCCTCAGTGGTAATGTTTGCATGTTTGCTTGTTTCTTTGAAAGATGATCTTTAAGTCAAAAGAACCAGTGATACCAAATGGAAGCCTGGCAGATAGGATATCAATCTAAAAATGGAGAAAGGCATCAGTAAAGTTTACTGTACATGACTTGTAGTAAATAGGCTAAACATACAGAAACACTGGTATGCTCCTTTAAGCTCTGGAGCTACTGGAAGTTCACATTTCTGTACTTTTAAAATACTACGACTTTAATGTGTGACTATCACAACCAACAGTATGCAGTGAAACATGTTCTATGTGTTTTATTATCATGTAGAAATCTGTTTGAACACATCAGCTCATCAGTTCTGCTCTATCACCTCTCGTCTGGTACTTTGTCATCTCGCGTCAGCTAATTTATTCTGTGAGGTGACGTTGCTGAGTGCAGCATGACCAAACTCTCTCTTTGTTTTATCAATGAAAGCATTACTCTAATCAGTATCATTTACTGACTTCACCTTGAAGTAGAAGATAGAGATTCCATCAACCTTGGAGTTTGCTCTCTCTGGCTGTCTCAAACACTGCTGTCTCTAAAGACATGTCTGACTGTTGGCAGAGCCATCTAACCTCTCAGCATAATTACTGCTGCTGCTTACCAATAAGATAAGTTGTAGTGCGTTTAATGAGAACAGACTAGATATCTCAAGCAGTTCAGCAGGCTGAAGAGTGGCAACAGGACAGTTGGTATAGTAGAGTGTGCACAGAACTAGAAACTTAATAAGTTCTTAATTAAGGTGCTCTCAAGAAATGAAGGTATGCTCATCTGCAGTCAGTGCAACATTTCTGCTGCCTAGCTAGCTATACAGTTTCTCTAATGAAGGTCAGGGGCGATCAGAAGGTCGGTGGTTCGATCCCCTGCTCCTCCAGTCTGCATGTCGAAGTGTCCTTGAGCAAGATACTGAACCCTAAACTGCTCCTGTAGGCTGAGCCATCGGTGTGTGAATGAGTATTTAGATCAGATCTTGATGGACAGGTTGGCTCCTTGCATGACAGCCTCTGATATCAGTGTGTGAATGTGTGAATGTTGAAAGGTAGTGTAAAGAGCTTTGAGTGGTCGGAAGACTAGACAGAAGATATATAAATGCAAGTTCATTAAACATCCAGTTTGTGAGTGCTGACTCAACAGGTAAACAGCTCTCTGGACTTTTTCATAGGCTACTGTGAATTACATAATAATTACATAAATACAGCAGTTGGACACGGACATCAAAATGTATTTGCATTTCATAGTTTCACTGCAAGAAATTATATTTTCACATGAAAACCACACATTTATAAGCATTTAACTTCCAAATTACAAGTTTACATGCTCTGTGAGTAGAGTAAATAGTGATATAACAATGAATTTAATATAGTACACTATAAAATACAGCGAAATCACAAGGTGGTAAACAATCAATAACAAAACTGATAGATTTACACAAAAGAACCATGCAATTATAAGGGTTTAAACAGGATAAATAAAATTAGAGACAAACTATTTCAGGACCGTAGGGGAAGGCAGAGAGGAACAGGTGAGTCTCAAGATTCAGTTTGAAAACAGCAGATGGGTCTGAGGCCCTGATCGTTGCTGAGCTGTGTGTGATGAACCTGACAATCTGAAGTTTTTCACTAAATGAAAGTGCAGCCCACACGTGTGTGTGTGTGTTGACATAAACCTACTGTACAAACGGAAAATAAATCAATACATTTGTACACTTGTCTGTGTGCTGTGTTCTGATATCTCTACCTGTTACACTCAGTGCAAATGCAACAGAACAGCTTTCTTGTCCTGATCTGTCTACCTCTCTCTCTCTCTCTCTCTCTCTCTCTATACATATACAATATATAGATATATACTGTATATACACCTATGATTTTTTTCATATAATAAAAACATATGATGTAATAATAATGTAAAAGCTCCGGAAGAAATCCAATAAGTGGACCTTAAAATCTTTGTTTGTCATAGTAACAGTTCAAAAGTATTATTTCTTTAAACAAAGTTTAGTGATTACTGTCGGTAGTATGTGTCAAATCTAACAATTAATACAAAGAATAAAGTTTATTTTTGGAGCACAATCTCATACAAAGCAATTCAAAGTACCTTACGCAGTGATATAAGATAAATACAGGCTCTGCCTCCAAAGTAGGACATGACACAAAAGGCTTGAGAACCACGGGCTACATGTATGCAGATGATGTTAGTTTATATACTTTGCACATACTCAAACTACACATTTAGGCAGGCTGAAAATCCTGCCTGCGCTGCAATCTCCAAGATCTCTGCATTCTCTGTCCACACCTTATTCCGTTCAGTGTTCACAAAGCGTTGTGCAATGCTTCGGTACACACAGTTGGGTGTGGTCACATGTACAACAGAACACACCTGACCACTTTTCAACCTACAGAGGTCATTGCAGCAATGCTTCTTTTCCATACGAGATTTACTGTAGCCTTGCTTTACAGCAACACAAAAGCTGACCAAACACATGTAAGGCTTAAAGGGACTATTTGTAACTTATCACGCGCATAAATCTTAACGGGTCGGTATCCAATGCGCGCTCTTGTGTGGGTACGCGCTGCTAACTGCAGCTCTGCTCCTGCCTGTTTGCACACCGTGCTCGTTCTCGCCCGCTCGGCTCGCTCCACCTCTCACGTGCACGCGCGCACACTACACACTGCAGAGAGTTAGTTTAGCTCTGAGTATATCTAGTGAATGTGCAGTGGACGTTTGTGCAGAAATAAATGCTGCCGCTCCTCCAGACCAACAGAGGTTTCCCGTGTCTGGTGAGGTGACGGGGCTCCGCAGCGAGTTACGTTATCCCGACCGGGTGTCGGTCTGTCTCCCCCCCCCCCCCCCCCCCCCCGTTCCCTCCGCGGTCGGTATCGGCTGAAGCAGGAAAAGCCAGCACTAGGATCAGCATTGATTCATGGAGAGACCTTCGTCTGGTCAGCTAACATTACTGCCAAGCAGGTGAAATATAGAGTGATATTGTGTGTTAGCTGACGTGTGTCGCCTCACTGCTTAGACCGGTGCTCGTTCATGTCAATGTAGCGCGTGCACAAGCGCGAGAGCGAGCAACAGGACGCTGACTTTCGTTGACATTGCGGCCACAGGTGTCGCTGTGAACAAGCAATTTCTGATTCTTACATATAGCCCCTTTAAAGCAGAAAAAATAAAATAAAAATAGTATATCATATTGAATATGGTTTCTTCATTTTCGACTTTCGAGCCTGAAACTTTATTAATCGATATTGTATGGGACAATCATTGTGGTCTAAAAGAAACTCCTCACAGTTTTAACTGCATCGAGAGTCAGTCATATGCAGGGCCGTAGTGGAGGCTAAATGCACATAAACGCTGTTTACCTAGTGATGGGAATTACGGCTCTTTAACTGCTCTTCACAACAAACTATTCTGTGTGTAAGGGGGGGTGTAACGATAGGTTTTTACAATGATACGATACTTTTTTACAACGATACGATACGTATCACTTTCCATGGTCCCGATACGATTCAAGGACGATATTTGGCTCAGCTAGAGCGATGCGATACGATACGATACGATACGATACGATACGATATGATACGATACGATATGACACAATACGATACGATACGACACGACACGACACGACACGACACGACACGACACAACACGACACAATACCATACGATTCAAGGATGATATTTGGCTCATCTATAGCGATACAATACGATACGATACGATACGATATGATTCAAGGACGATATTTTGCTCATCTAGAGCGATACAATACGATACGATACGATACGATACGATACGATACGATATGATACGATATGATTCAAGGACGATATTTGGCTCATCTAGAGTGATACGATATGATACGATACGATACGATACGATACGATACAATATGATAAGATTCAAGGACGATATTTGGCTCATCTAGAGCGATACAATACGATACGATATGATACGATACGATATGATAAGATTCAAGGACGATATTTGGCTCATCTAGAGCGATACGATACGATACGATACGATACGATACGATACAATATGATAAGATTCAAGGACGATATTTGGCTCATCTAGAGCGATACGATACGATACGATATGATAAGATTCAAGGACGATATTTGGCTCATCTAGAGTCATACGATACGATACGATACGATACGATACGATACAATATGATAAGATTCAAGGACGATATTTGGCTCATCTAGAGCGATACGATACGATACGATATGATACGATACGATATGATAAGATTCAAGGACGATATTTGGCTCATCTAGAGCGATACAATACGATAGGTTACGATACGATACGATACGTTACGATTCAAGGACGATATTTGGCTCATCTAGAGTGATTCACGGACGATATTTGGCTCATCTAGAGCGATACAATATGATACGATACGATACGTTTAAAGGAAGATACTTGGCTCATCTAGAGCGATACGATATGATATGATATGATACGATACGATACGATACAATACGATATGATATGATACGATTCAAGGACGATATTTGGCTCATCTAGAGCGATACGATACGATACGATACGATACGATACGATACGATACGATATGATATGATACGATTCAAGGACGATATTTGGCTCATCTAGAGTGATTCACGGACGATATTTGGCTCATCTAGAGCGATACAATACGATACGATACGATTCAAGGACGACACTTGGCTCATCTAGAGCGATACGATACGATACGATACGATACGATACGATACGATACAATACGATACGATACGATACGAGTCAACGACTTGAAATCCTTACAGTAACTTTTTTTTGCCAAAAATTCAGTTAGCGTGACTGTGAAATAAATATCTGATACTGGACAGAGCAGGTCAGGATTCCTCAAAGTTTTTCTTGTAAGAGAATCAGGGATAAATTAATTATGGATATAAACAAGTAAACACAATGATTAATGGCAAATACAGACATGATACGATACGATTCAAGGACGATATTTGGCTCATCTACAGCGATATGATATGATACGATACGATACGATACGATACGATACGATACGATACGATACGATAAAATTCAATGACAATATTTGGCTCATCTAGAGCGATACAATATGATATGATACGATACGATACGATACGATACGATACGATACGATACGATACGATATGATAGGAAACAATTCAAGGACGATATTTGGCTCATCTAGAGCGATACGATACAATACGATACGATACGATATGATATGATACGATACGATATGATAAGATACGATATGATAAGATACGATACAATAAAATTCAAGGACAATATTTGGCTCATCTAGAGCGATACAATATGATACAGTACGATACGATACGACAAGATATGATACGATACGATAGGATATGATACGATATGATAGGATACGATTCAAGGACGATATTTGGCTCATCTAGAGCGATACGATACGAAACGATACGATACGATATGATACGATACGATACGATTCAAGGACAATATTTGGCTCATCTAGAGCGATACGATACGAAACGATATGATACGATATGATACGATATGAAAGGATACGATATGATTCAAGGACGATATTTTGCTCATCTAGAGCGATACGATACGATAGGATACGATACGATACGATACGATACGATACGATACGATACGATACGATTCAATGATTTGAAATCGATTCAGTAACTTTTTTTGCCAAAACTTCAGTCAGTGTGACTTTGAAATAAATATCTGATACTGGACAGAGCAGGTCAGGATTCCTCAAAATTTTACTTGTAAGGGAATCAGGGATAAATTAATTATGGATATAAACAAGTAAACACAACGATTAATGACAAATACATACAGCTTTTATTAGAAAATAATAAAAAGTGCAACTGCAGGACCTGATTCAGTTCCCAAGATACAAGGCAGTGAAATATTTAACAAAAAATAAAATAAACCAACTTCTATTCAAGTTAAATGAACAGTGGTTTAACTGCTGCTTCTGTCCTCATTTTCAATATAAATGGTAGTGTAGGAGCCATGAATGATTTCAGAAAGAAGACATGTTTGTAGTAATGTTAATTAGGGTTATGATGGTTTATATTTTTTGGTATTGGTAATTGTTAATGTTTGTGATATTGTCATTTATTATTGTGACATTTATTACTATGTGATCGTGATGATTTGGGTCACATGGTTATTCATAGTTAATATAATCAGCTGTTCAGCAGAGTGCCGGAGGGAAGAGAGGGTGAATGGGTCGTCGTATTTTTTGTTGACCGCTATTTTCTTTTGATCGATATTGATTATCCTGATTTTCTGCACATTATGATAAATTGATCATTTTCATTAAATAAAATTGTTCAACGTATTTTCGGCTCTCAGTGACTTACTTTGGTAGCAGATCGGACAAGCAAACCGGGCCCGACCTCAGCCTCTCAGCGGCTTTTAGTTTGTTTCCTGAAGTCGCTACAGGTAGAGCCATTATATTTAACAAAAAATAAAGTGTAACCAACTTCTCTTCAGTTCGAATGAACAGTGGTTTAACCTGCTGCTTCTGTTCTTATTTTCAATATAAACAGTAGAGCCATTATATTTAACAAAAACTAAAGTGTAACCAACTTCTCTTCAGTTCGAATGAACAGTGATTTAACCTGCTGCTTCTGTTCTCATTTTCAATATAAACAGTAGAGCAATAATATTTAACAAAAAATAAAGTGCATGGTCTCTGTAGGTGCGTGGAAAGATTGGTCGTGGTGCCGTTGTATTTTATCTGGCGATTTGTCAAGGACATCTCCCTTTTTGCAAAAGCCAAAATGTTTGAAAATCTCTCGTTCGTCTGGCTCTTCCTCGCCATCAGCCTGCTTCCTTATGTTGTCGTCAGGCCTGTGAGTTCAGCAGGCTGATGGTGTGAGTGCAAATTAGTAAAGTGCTGATAAGACAATAAATACAAGTGAGGGTATATTGGTGTATGTACATAGGCATATACATATATGTTATTTAAGGGATGTTTTTATCAGTAATGTTCATGGTAAAATTACCATAGAGTTTCAGTTAAGAAACACAAACTGTTCACTTGTGTATGTGATCTATCTCTCCTTCATAACGGCCCTAGTGGTCTGCGATAGAGTAGCTGAGTTATGGCCAGGTTAGCCCATCCTTTCACCACATGGTCATATGTTAGAATAAACATGACCTGATTAAACTCCCAGGTCCCCAAGCTGCTGGGTCCCCATTAACCTACAGTATGTTTACTCCCACTCCCTGAACAACGTATAGATTTTCTATGCTGTAATATCACATGGCCCTAGATTTTCTGTATGGTACTTAAACATTAACTCATTTAGTAATGTGCAACATGTTTAGTGACCACAAAGTTCTGCACAAAGTTTGTAATACTAGTTTTTGTCATCAGATATCCTCCTCAAGACAGAGACAAGAAGAAACAAGACACAGGGCCCTCATCATGTCAGTGGACATTGTGCTTTAGTGGTGCATCCTCCCAAATTATGTTTAAATTGAATTAGCACAAACCAGTTCACATAGTAAGTCTGAAGCTACTGAGAGCAGAGCTCAGCACCAAACTGCAGACAGACCCAGTTAGAGACCAGCTGGTGAACATAGTGGAGCATTTAGCATTTCCCTCAGGAATAACCAACCTGTTCTCATCCCAACTCGTCACATACTGGCACTTTGTCACGACAACAAAACCACTTGGATAAGTTTAGGAGGAGACAACGTGGTTGGGCTTAAAACTAGTACGTTTGTAAAGTGAAAATGACCCTGAACGTTGTGAACACGGGATACGAACGAACGGCTGATTGTAACGTGAAAGTGAAACTTAACGCATGGGGACACGAACACTGGGTTTCCTGGATGAAAGCCTTGTGTTTGTTGGGCCGCTCCACCTCCACCTCCACCTCCATCTCCCCTCCCGCCCACTCAGTGTGTGTCTTTTTGCTCTTTAAGCTAAGTCACCACAGTCACTCCCGGCTCACCTTCTCTGTGTTTACTGATGGGATTACATCGTAGTTAACTGAATGCCTGCTGTTTCTCATACAGGTGCTGAAGCATATTTGACGCCCTGGGAACGGGCTGAGATAACAGTGAAATATCGGACTTACATTCACCAGATGATCAGAAACATGACTCCAAATGAATGATAAGGACATGTAAATAAGCAACTGTATCACAGTTTACTTAAAAGGTGATAATATCAGTCAGTGTGTGTGTTCACAGCTTGTGTACGCTGCTCCCAAGTGGTTATAAAGATCCCTTCTTGCAGGTTTAATGATTAATGAACGCTGACAAAAAAAAGGCACGCCTGGTGGAATCAGACGCCCGTCCAAGGAGTTTCCTCTGACTGTGTTACTTTTTCACATTACTGCATAACAAAGCCTAGTAGGGGTCCAAAAGGTAAGTTATATAACTGTGCCTCCTCACTACTTTAACATAGAGGGTTAAACACATTTTCTCATCTGAAGCAGATTTCTGAACCATTTCCCAAAATATGCTTTTTACTAGTTAATATGCACGCTAATCTGACCACATTTAGCCAGCATCAGGCCATTAGAGCTGAACCAATGGGGTTATCATGTAACCTTCAATAACCCCGATAGCCTGAAGTAACCTCTGCAGTCCAGACAGTTGACTCCAGAGTGCACGAGAAGGATGCAGCGTAATGCGCCTAACTGAATTATTGTGTCACAGGTGATACGTGTTGCTGATAACAAAGACACAGTTGTCATGTCAAGGCCAGCAGCTCAGACACGTGTTTGGTGTTCATTACACTGTGGATGATGTTTCACACTCATACTGTTATGACACCTCTCATGCAGACTGAGAAGCCAGCTACAGGTCTGATCATTTATTACCTCCTTCCAAGGCCAAGGGGCTTGAAGGAGGTTATGTTTTCACCGGCGTTGGTTTGTTTGTTGGTCTGTCTGTCTGTCTGTCTGTCTGTCTGTCCGTCTTTCTGTTAGCAGGATTACTCCAAAAGTTCGCGATGGATTTGAATGAAATTTTTTGGAGGGGGGGTGGGGGGTGGGGGGAGCACAATGAACAATCCATTCGATTTTGGTGGCGATCCGGATCATGAGCCGGATTCAGTAATTTTTTTAAGATTTCCGATCAGCCTGAGTATTAAGACCACAGGGTATAACACATGTGCAGTGTAGCTGATGACGCGTTGATGACGCGTGACCCCGCCTCCTTCTGAGAGCAGAGAGAGACGTGTGTGGATGTGTGGCGAGACTCCGAGGTGCGGGAGCTGCTGTCCGTCCGCGGTGAGAAAGAACAAAGCTGTAGATGACGGGATGAGAGACAACGTAGTGTAACGTTATACAGACATAACAAGGCTGCTGAATGAGAGAGGCATCCTCCGATACGTTACACAGAAACACACCGTGGTAATAATAAGACGACCACCTCACGGTACCACCAGCTGGGAGCTGGGATCTGGTTTTAAAGTCATGCGCTGGCGGAGGTCTGCCTGGACAGTAATTTGCCTGGTTTGTCATTCAGTTCAAATTGTTTTTGTCTCATCTAAAGTATTTGCTTATTAACCTGATCACTCAAAATAGTGTTCTATTCGTTCTTCAGTTTCATGATACCGTATAGATCTTCTGTGGACAGAGAGGAAGTGATTACGTTCTCAGCTTCAGAAAGCTGTACCTGTATTTCAGAGAGGCCTTTACACCTTTCCTTCCTCTTAGAAGCTTCATGATTTAGCCTCTTACCACAGCTTTAAAAGATTCCCACAAAACAGAATGAGAAACAGCACTGTTGTCATTATCTGACAAAATAATGCTGTCATGTGGTCATTAAAATGACTGTCTTGTAATAATAAAGGATTAAAGCTCCAGGAATAGAGAGCTTTAGGTAAGGACCCATTAAAGGACATGGTAAGATGACTGTGAGCTGGTATTTAGTTTGCATTACATTTGAGATCAACTTGGAATCCGTAATAAAATAATCAATACGAGTGTACATTTTATGTACATGTGAGAATAATGAATAACCTTTCTCTGTTGGGTGCTGTATTCTCCATATATCTACTAAATTAAATGATCTAATCAGGTTATTCAATGTGCCAACTGAGTTACTAGACGGAGGAGGGCGTGTAGATGGGCGGTCAAGATATGGAGATAACAGTTATAAAACCCTGATAAAACATTCTTTTAATAGGACCAGACAATTTTGCCACATCAGTCCATCAGTTTATTGGCCCACTTCAATCCAATATCAGTCCTACAGCTAAGAATCTTGATATCTTCTTTGACCGGTATTTGACTTTTGACCACCACGTTGCAAAAATCAGATGCATCCTGTCTTCCACGGATCTTGAACGATTAATTCACACCTTCATATTCTCCCGTCTAGACTGTTGTAACTCCCTCTACACCTGCCTCAGTCAATCTGCTTTACATCGCCTACAGGTGGTTCAAAAAGCAGCTGCCAGGTTATTGACCAGAACTAGCCGTCGGTCTCACATCACCCCTGTTCTGGCATCCCTCCATTGGCTTCCTGTAAAGTTCAGAATCAACTTTAAGATCTTACTAATTACATATAAGGCGCTGCATGACCTCGCCCCCAGTTACATTTCAGATCTCCTAGTCCCATATTCTACCTGTCCAAAAGGTGATCAACTCTTTATTTAATGGCAAAGTGTGCATCAAATAAATGTGATGTTTGTAATGTTCCTGAAGATGTTGAGCATGTTATTATGAGGTGTTGTAAATATAATTCAGAGAGGAACATCTTACGTGATAAGATACACGAGCTAGAACGGGGATGGAACTTGGAAGGGATTTCTTTACTTTTCTTAAAAATACAGGATTAGATCGTTAGATACAGTTGTTGTTTTTTTAATCTTGTCTTTAATATCATGTAACCTGAAGTATCTAAAGCCCTGATGTTACACACTCCGGTACAGTAGGCGGCGGTATGCACCCATACCAAGCCCCCAGGAAGAGCGCCAAACGGCGGTACTGCAACTTCCGTGTCCGTCACGTGATGCCGTTGGGCCCAAAAAGACTTAGTCCAAGTAAAACACAAGCAGGTAGTCAACAAGTCTGCTCTATGAGCAGGACACGGATCATATTAACTGTAACTTTTCTCAAATAATAATAATAATAATCAGATGGCATTCATCATATAGCTAATAATGTTTAGAGTAGAAAGAAGTTCAAACCCTCGGCCTCGGACAGTTTCATTTGATGGAGATTTAGAGCCCTGAACTATTAATAAATAAATATAAATATAGATTAGATCGACTATTAAGAAACACAACACAATTTAAACGCTGGAAATCGACTAATGCTGATAAACTAAACACAAGTAGAGACCCAAAACATCTGTCTGTCTGTCTTAATCTATCTATTTTACTATAACTAGTACTAGATTACATAGTTCTTTACAGGAAACTTCTAATCAAGTAAATACAAATACAGCCCATTACAGAGGTCATGACCTCAGTGTCCTCCATGATGGCTACAGCCCTGAATATTGACATATTTCCTGACCTTTTGTCAGCTTTACATCCTGAGGACAGAGTGCTTGTTTCACTACATGCAAAACTCTGTTGGAAAATCTTCCATTTTTATGTCCTTCCTGCTCTTCAAACAAGAATTATGAATCAATGATAAATGTCTGTTTAATGTTGGTGTTTCTGTGCTGCTGCAGAAGAGAAGAGTGGGAAGGTTTGTTTCTCTGTTTCCACCTCGTGCATCAAGAAAAACAAGTGGAAGCAGATCAAAAGAGAGAGGAGGAATCCTCAAACTAACACTTGACATACAAAAGTTCACTGAGAAATCTGATACTTTGACAGATTTAGTGCGTCTCCTACCTGCTGCAGGTACGAGGCCAGCCTCCTGTTGAGCTGCTGCTGGGTCACTTTCTCTCTCCCGATGCTGTCCGGAACCGGAGCTGTGCTGTAATGAACCACAAGTCCAGGTCCACGATGAACACGGTGACCCAAACCTGCACGTAGAACCTGCCACGGCGTCATCTCACCTCTCACGTATGTTCACGTTTTATATCACACGTGGACTCGTCTGACACACGCGGCTTCTTCTCTGCAGAGATGTAGACGCAGGTTTTATTACTGCTGCACTTCTAAATGTGACCCTGTCTGATGAAAGGCCCTCAGGTGGGACTGCTTCTATCACAGGTGTGTCAGGACTGGATGGAGTTCAGGTTTAAATCCTCCGGCAGCCCTTCCTTTTAGACTCTCAGAATCAGGTCTTCACATGTTCTGCAGATGTTCTGGATCACTGACCTCTGTAACCTGAGGGCCAGATGACAACAGATAGATTTAATATGCAGCGCTGATTCTCATGTGTTTTCACTTCAATACTTACATACAAATCTCCACTGACTAACTGATACTTTTACACTTTATTGCTTTTTAATGAATAGCAATGATGATATTTTTGATTTGGAAACTACAGAAGATTTTATCATTTTATTTTGTAATTTTGATACCCAGTCAACGTAATGTGAAGCTCCTCCTTTAAAACTGGTCTCGACTGCTCTGAAGACAGATATTTTACCACCTCAACAACACGAGGGTCGATCAGCTCATCACATCTGATCGCCGATCGATAGCTTGTCACCTGTGATTGGTGGATGCAGGTTGAGTGTCTGGAGACGGCCAATCAGAGGCTGGAGCGTCAGATCCAGGAGGAGCTGGACAGGAAGTGTCCCAGAGAGCTGAGACGGCTGGACGGACACCTGAGGACAGCGTCCCTGCTGCGGGACCAGGTGAGCACATCGATACTGTCAACGCCTAGAGAATCACTAATAATCACTATTAATAATCACTATTAATTACTATTAATAATCACTATTAATCGTGATTAATAATCACGATTAATAATCATTAATAATCACTATTAATAATCATTAATAATCACTATTAATAATCAATCAAAATGACAGCATATCATATTCAATCTCATCTAATCAATTCACTTCAATAAATAACTAAAAATAAAAGATTAAATAAACAAATCAAATAGAAAAAAAACTGAATGAAATAGAAAAAAAGAAATCAAATAAAACAAACAATTAAAATGCAATTAAACAAAATAAATGTGACAATAAACAAAATGAAATAAAACACAGTTACAAATACAGAGAAAGATGTTTGAGTCCTGGTTCAACTTCATCATCTGAACAGAATATATATAAATAAATAAATATATATATAAATAAAAAATCTCCCTCTCACCCTCGTGGGGTGGTATCTGTGTCCTCAAGCCTCAAGCTCGGGTCCTCTACCATATATTTTGTATATATATATACACACACACACACACACACACACACACACACACACACTGTATGTGCTATCTAATATAGTAATAATGACTGTTATTATATAATAAATCAACACAGAGTTTACAGTTGAGTCCAAACAGGAAGGGGGACGTATAAAAGTGGGACACCAGCTCATGGCTCCGCCTGCTGGCTTCTCATTGGTCGGTGGGATGTATGTTTTTAGGCAGCTGACCAATCAGAGAGCAGAGTGTAAAGGTTGTTACGAGACACTTGGACAGAAACTTGGAAACCAGCACATCTGGCTGCAGATGTTTTGAATGCTGATGAATGTTTTGACACCTTATGATTCTGTAATTTGCTCTTTGTCTTCGTTTTAAATTGTTATGTTTTTTTTATGTCTGCAACCGTGTAACTGTGCTGCTGCCAATCTTGGCCAGGACACTCTTGGAAAAGAGATTTTTAATCTCAATGAGTTTTTACTTCTGGTTAAATAAAGGTTAAATAAAATTAAAAAAAAAACGAGGCTCCAGTTTGACCTGCTTCTCATCCGGGCAACTCACTGCTTTCTGCCTCCGTCTCCCTCTGGGAACAAACACGGAATATACTGAATAATTAGCTAAAACTCTATGAATTATTATTGTTTTTATTTCTTCAGTTAAAACTGCTCTGAGCTTCTGTTTGCTTCCGTTATAATATAATATAATATAATATAATATAATATAATATAATATAATATAATATAATATAATATGATATAATATAATATAATATAATATGATATAATATGATATAATATAATATAATATAATATAATATAATATAATATAATATAATACAATAAAATATAATATAATATAATATAACATAATATAATATAATATAATATGATATAATATAATATAGTATAATATGATATAATATAATATAATATAGTATAAAATAATTATTTTTATTATAATTATTATAATTATTATTAATAGTAGTAGTATTGGTAGTGGTAGGAGTAGAAGAAGTACTAATCAGGTTGGTAAACAGGTCTGTTTGCTTTATAGAATCACTTAATGACCTTTGATGTAATTGAGATATTGTCATTTTAGAGATATTATTATTTTATAGATATTATTTTATATATTATTGTTATAGATATTATTCTTTTATGTATATATTATTTTATCAATATTATTATTTAAAAGATCTTATTTTTTAATTGACATTATTATTTTGTAGATAGTGTTTTGTATATAATGTATATGATTTTATCATTATTACTATTTAATGGATGTTATTTTATAGATGTAATTATTTTATAGATATTATTTTATACATGTTATTTTATATATGTTATTATTTTCTACATGTTATTATTTGAAAGATATTATTATTTTAAAGATGCTATTTCATAGATATTATTATTTTATAGATATTATTATTTTATACATGTTATTATTTTATAGATGTTATTATTTTAAACATGTTATTATTTTATAGATATTATTATTTTATAGATGTTATTATTTTATACATGTTATTATTTTATAGACATTATTATTTTATACATGTTATTATTTTAATGATATTATTATTTTATACATTTTATTATTTTATGGATTTTATTTTATAGATGCTATAATTTAATAGATATTGTTTCATAGATGTTAATATTTAATAGATATTATTATATTATAGATATTATTTTAACAATATTATTATTTTATAGTTATTATTTTATAGATGTTATTTTATAGATGCTATAATTTAATAGATATTGTTTCATATATGTTATTATTTAATAGATATTATTATTTTATTGATGTTATTTTATAGATATTATTTTATTGATAGATTCTATTTCATAGATATTATTTTATCAATATTATTCTTTTATACATGTTATTGTATTGATGTTATATTTTTTATACATACTATTTTTTCATAAATATTTTATCAATATTATTATTTTATAGAAACTTTATTAATATTATTTTATGACTGTTATTTCATAGATATTTTCTAGATATTATTATTTTTTTAGATGTCATTATTTTAAAGATAATAGTTTATTGATGTTATAATTTTATAGATACTATTATTTCATAGTTATTATTTTTTCAATATTATTATTTTATAGATATTTCATTAATATTATTTTATGGATGTTATATCATAGATAATATTTTATAGATATTATCATTTTTTAGATGTTATTACAAAGATGTTATTGTAATGTTATTACAAAGAGCAATGAACCTCAAAATTATTATTGAAGTGAAATAAGTTATTGTGTTAAAACTCCTCAGTGAGACTATATACACAGATACAGTATATGTATCTGTGTATATATATATATATATATATGCAGTATATGTATGTGTGTATTTATTTATATACACACAATCGAGACTAACAAAGAAACAGTTGTTAGCTCAATGTTCCAATATCAGTAACCACCAACTACTATCAGAAGTAACTCTGATTAGTTGTGGTGACCCCAGTGACGTCCTGTTCAGCCTGCTGCTGTATGACTCCTCTACTCCTCCTCATCTTCCTCACACCACTGTAGCGTTTAACCACTCTACATGTAATTAAAGATTTGCACTCGTTAAATAAAGAAATACTCAATTCGGGGCACCACCACTTTTTATAGGAAAAGCGGGAACTATTGTGATAGAAGTATTGATCATTAATCAATCTCAAGTCTGAAGTATAAGTTCTGAATTCATTGATCTACAGTTCTGCTTTGAAATACACACACAGACAGGACGTAGTGATAAAGTGAAACATTTATTTACCATAAATCGTGATAATTGAATAAATGAAGTGATGAATATACAAATGACTAATTAACACTGGTAATTAATGAATGAATGAAATGAAACGTCAATGACGCAATTCTGATTGGAACTTTAGTAGTGAGGGAAGTCTGATTATTCAATCTCTAAGCTATAAAAATTGTAATTAACAATTTTGGAAGATTAGGAAATTTAGAAGATATGTCTGACAAAACAACTTTTGATCATAAAGCCACGGAACATTCACTTATCGCTGCAGTTGGTTCTGTGGGTCCAGAGGCCGTTTCCTCACACGTTGTCTGGATAGACAAGCCCTTTGGATGGGTTGGATGAGATCGGTTCAGCTGGCCCGGGATACCAAACAGCAAAGCGTGGAGAACATTCAACTTTCTCGTCAGAACATTGAATGTGGGAGTTGAAGTCCGTTGGCTGATTACTCGTTGAAAGAGATCAAAAAACTGTAGTCGGATTATCTTCTGAAGCTTTAGAATTTATCTATTTCACGGAAAAACTCGAAATGCTGGCCGAGCACTTAGCATTTAAATCACGCGAGATAAACAAAAGATCTTTAAAAATGCTGTCCTTTAGAAGTCACTTGACTCATAAAAATGAACATGAGGTAGAAAATAAACACACAAATGAAATGTATGTATGTAAGTTCTGGAGAGCTCCTGCTGGAGTCATCTCCCTTCGGACAACTTTTTCAACTTCTTCTGACAACAGAACTTCTGACTCTGTGTCCTCTCTTCTTTAACCCCCTCTGGGAGGGAGGGGTCGAGACCCTCTCTTTCTCTGATCGATTCATTATTGAAAAACCTTTACACGCGCAAAATCAGAATTCCCTCTTTACTAATTTTTCCTTTCTTTTGCACGAGACAGACACATATCAAAAACTATAAAACCACTAATGTTTTAATCAAACATTAGTATCAAGATTGTCAAAGTTGGATTCTAAGTTCAAGTTATTACTCATTCTTAATAACTTTAAAGTTAAGGTATTACATCTATTGAACATCACTGATAAAACATTAAAACGTATTACATACCATTAATGATTATACACAAAGAAGTCAATAATCTAACACATGATGAATTCTAAACAATTTAATTATTGGTCACATTACCACAGATGAAAACTAGGTGGGGTTGACGATTCACCGCTGGAGTGAATCTCTGGGTCACCGAAAGGTGAAGAAGCCTAGGCTGTGGAATGTAAGATGGACAGGGGAGTGTGTGTGTGTGTGTGTGTGTGTGTTTTTGACCAAACGGATCACTTTGAAGTCAGGAAAAGTTATCAGTTCTTGTTGGTTTAAGTGGGGAGAAAACCCTTCCCACAGTTTTAAAAGTTATTATCCTCCTGGACAGTGTCAAAACTGATACTCGATGGTCGATAAAAGAGTTTATGGCCCTTTACCCAAACAAACTGTTCTTTCTTTGGAGAATTCCATCTGTAAATGACCAAATCTTGTTGGACACAAGAATGTGTTTTTCTCATCCCAGTAGATGCAGGATGAGATAAGATGCTTCTCAAAGTAGCAGGCACCATTCACGCTACACCACCATAATGAACCACTCCTGTGCTCCTCTTTACATGCTGCCATACATCTTACATACATCTTACATACATTCCTCTACAAATACACATATTACATTTGTAAATTTGCAACCATTCTTAAGTCCATCTCCTTTTATTCCTTTATAGTAATATTTGATATAATGTGTGTGCATACATTTATTAGATGTTTCTTTGTAAATAAAGTCTTTTTTTCGTATTTCACCTTTTAATTTTCTCACAATTATGATGCTCAGTTTTCCTGATTTAATTCTTATTTCATTTCACAGATTCAGTTCCCCTTCAAAATTATAATTATTTTATTTAATTTTATAGATTGTTTTTTTTATTTTTCAGAATGTGTTTTCTGAATACCTCTCAGTGAATATGAGCCTTCACAGCTCACGTTAGGTGAGAGGTCATTATGCATGTCTTTGGACAGTCGGAGGAAACCAGAACACCTGGAGAAAAACCTGCTGACACGGAGAACATGCAAACTCTACACCTCATATCACCTGAGGTGACGGTGCTACACCTCATATCACATGAGGTGACGGTGCTACACCTCATATCACATGAAGTGACGGTGCTACATCTCATATCACATGAGGTGACGGTGCTACACCTCATATCACATGAGGTTACGGTGCTACACCTCATATCACATGAGGTGACGGTGCTACACCTCATATCACATGAGGTGACGGTGCTACACCTCATATCACCTGAGAGATGACTTTATAGGCCACTACACCCACAATGGCGATGCCAGCACACCAAGCTGCTTTCAGTAGAACTCCATCACTGATGGGCCACCAACTTGTGGTCTGATCCTCAGCAGATGGAGCCTTTGGGAGGTTCTCATGTGTCTGATTCTCAGCAGATGGAGCCTTTGGGAGGTTCTCATGTGTCTGATTCTCAGGTGTAGTCTTCAACGAGCTTTCATTGCTGTTGACTTCCTGAGCTTGACCCTGAAGATCGTGAAAGGTTGCCTGCAGACATGCCATCTCTACACTTTGTTGCTCTGTCAGAGATTCAAGGCGGGTTAGGATATCTGTCTTCAGGTGATCTCTCTTCAGGTGAGCCGTCGCCCATTGAGGTTTCCTCAGGGGAGGTGTCAGAAACGTCTTTGTCTTCAGCTCTGTCGTCTGGTTATCTGTAGTCTGGTTATCTGTAGTCTGGTTATCTATAGTCTGGATATCTTTCTTCAGGATATCTGTCTTCAGGATATCTGTCTTCATGATAACTGTCGACAGGATATCTGTCAAAAACCTCTTTGCCAGATAGAAGTGACGTGATACTGGCATCTCTGAAATTTCAGCTCCTCTGACGGGTTTCTTCAAATAGCAGGACAGACTGCTAGAGGTGAGGTATATATACTGTAGGTAGACAATAAACAGGTGGAAATATGATCATGCACAGTGATTGGAATGAAATTGCACCTTAAAGTATTGCAGAGTAGATGGAAGTTTTCCCTCAGTAGTACTGACAGCTTCTTGTCAGATTTCTGTTTGTATGTTGTCTCCTGTGATCAGAGCTGCTTGTGGAGTCTGACAGCTACAGGAAGGATCTTTGATCTGTGATAGGCTCCTTCCTTTGAGACGTCATACAGAATTTGGCCCTGTGACGTCATGATTAAAGGCAGCAGGTGCAGCCTCTTTAAATAAGCCTTGCATGTGACGTCACATCATGACATTCTATGCGCAGACGTCCTGTGCGCATGCGCCATAGAACGTCTCCTGAGCGCCGCAGCTGTGTAACTTTTTTTTTTTTTTTTTTTCCAGAACTTTATTTTCAACAAAAGACAAGTACAAAAGTATAGGAAATACAATACAACCAGGACACTCTCGGAAAAAAGATTTTTAATCTCAATGAGTTTTTACTTCTGGTTAAATAAAGGTCAAATAAAAAAAATAAAAAAACGAGGCTCCAGTTTGTCCTGCTTCTCATCCGGGCGACTCACTGCTTTCTGCCTCCGTCTCCCTCTGGGAACAAACACGGAATATACTGAATAATTAGCTAAAACTCTATGAATTATTATTGTTTTTATTTCTTCGGTTAAAACTGCTCTGAGCTTCTGTTTCCTTCAGTTATAATATAATATAATATAATATAGTATAATACAATACAATATAATATAATATAATATAATATAATATAATATAATATAATATAGTATAATATGATATAATATAATATAATATAGTATAAAATAATTATTTTTATTATAATTATTATAATTATTATTAATAGTAGTAGTATTGGTAGTGGAAGGAGTAGAAGAAGTACTAATCAGGTTGGTAAACAGGTCTGTTTGCTTTATAGAATCACTTAATGACCTTTGGTGTAATTGAGATATTGTCATTTTATAGATATTATTATTTTATATATATTATTGTTATAGATATTATTCTTTTATGTATATATTATTTTATCAATATTATTATTTAATAGATCTTATTTTTATTGACATTATTATTTTGTAGATAGTGTTTTGTATATAATGTATATGATTTTATCATTATTATTATTTAATGGATGTTATTTTATAGATGTAATTATTTTATAGATATTATTTTATACATGTTATTTTATATATGTTATTATTTTATACATGTTATTATTTGAAAGATATTATTATTTTAAAGATGCTATTTCATAGATATTACTATTTTATAGATGTTATTATTTTAAACATGTTATTATTTTATAGATATTATTATTTTATATATGTTATTATTTTATATATGTTATTATTTTATACATGTTATTATTTTATAGATATTATTATTTTATACATATTATTTGTTGGAGAAATTATTCAATAAATAGTCTCTGGTCATTCAGTTAAGAAGCAATTACAGTTTATTTAGCAAATGCATTTGGGTCCATACAGCAGACAAAGTCAGTGTACCAAGAACCAGGGCTTCCTCACTACAGCATTTCTTTATAATAATGGTTTAGCCTTGGTTTTATCTTGCCCTCCCTCCTTGTGGTCCACACCTTCTACCCTGCTTGTGTGAAAGCATCGTCTATTCATTAAAAGGAGTTACTATAATCTTGGTTTAGCCTTGTGATTGTCAGCAGAGTGCGGGTGCGAGGATAATAAGACAGGTTAGTCTGACACAAATGTTACAACAAAAGGGACATGGTATTTTTTTCTCACATTCCCTCCTTTTATCATGAATAACTAACATTATAACTGAAAACACAAAAATACATGGGAATAAAATTGCATTAGTAATAAAATTGCAAGATAGTAATAATAAATGAAAACATAAAAATATATGAGATATAACATTAAGATAGTTTGTACAGCACATGTATCGTGGTCATCAGTGATAATACACCTTGTAAGGGTTTAAATTAACACATCATTGAGATACAGTGGTTAAGGATCATTAGTGAGCAAGAGGATGGAGAACATGTTGCCCCTCAGACCACAGAAACCAGAGTGTCTGAAAGGGTGCCATGGTCGTCCCCTCTCCATGTTATGTGTATGTGTTGGAAGGTGCAAGTGTGATGCGCGTGTATTTCTCTTGTTGGTGACGCAGAGACTCGTCTGCACGCCACTTGCTGTCTTCTTGCTATTGTAGTGTAGTATTGAGAGCAGTGTACCTGCATACGCCCCTAAGCTAAAAAATGGTGGGCGCTCATGAGCTAGCTGTGAGCTAATAATTCACAACTAGTCACGACACTCTCGGTGATTCTCTCAGATTACTGTGTGATGTCCTCTTCCCCAGGCCAGTTGGATGGAGCCTTTATGCAGTGTGTGGCATGTATCCACGTCTCTCTCTCAGCCACTCGAACTGCTGTAGGTGTCGTCAGAAGAACCTGGAATGGGCCCAGGAAACGAGGGTTTTTCCAGGATTTCCTCCGGAAGTCTTTCACCAGTACCCAGTCTCCTGGTTTAATGGAATGTAGCTTTCCTCCTTCGGTTGTTTGAAGGGCACTTTTAACTGAGTGGTAGATTTTAGAAAGTTGTTTTGTTAGTTTTACACAATATTCATACATTTCATCATACACTGGGGCGCCCAGGCTCGGGGGAGCCTGAGCCATGTGTCCTGTTGGAAGTGGTCGTGCATGGATGATCTCAAAAGGTGACAGGCCTTTGGGGCCTTTTCTTGCCCTCATCTGCGTTAAAGCAATAGGCAACGCTCTGGTCCAGTGTTTGAGGCCAGTTTCAGCCATGATTTTACACAACTTCAACTTAAGGGTAAAATTTGCGCGTTCCACCATCCCCGCCGATTGTGGGTGGTAGGAGCAGTGTCTGCGGACATTAATACCTAGCCACTTTCCTAGGTTGTCCATGACCTCGTTTCTGAAATGAGTGCCATTGTCACTGAATAGTTTTTCAGGTATACCCCATCTTGGTATGATGTGGTTTACCAGTACCTTCACCACTGCCATGGCGTCTGCTTTGTTGGTTTGATATGCCTCCACCCATCTCGACCATGCATCCACGACCACCAGACAGTATTTCTTTCCCTCAGAGGGAGTTAGTTCGATGAAATCCATCATCAGTTGCTGGAATGGGCCATCAGGCTCTGGAGTAGAAAGAGAAGTTTGTTTAATGGCGCCCCCAGCATTGTATTTTGCACAGATCATACACTGGTCACAACATTTTTTTGAGTATAATTTAAATCCATATAGATGCCAGTATTATTCAGCCATATGTACCATCCCTCCTTTTGACACATGGTCAACACCGTGTGTCAACTTTGCTACATATGGGAACAAAGCTTTTGGCAAAAATGGTTTACCCGAGGGGCCGTACCACACTTTATCTTTGCAGTAGGCCCCTTTCTGTTTCCACTGTCGTTTCTCTGCATCTGGAACAGAATTTTGCATGTGAGTGAGATCATCAAAGGAGACAGATTCCAGTATGACATTCAGATCAGTAGGTGTGTGTGTGTGTGGGAGCGCCGCAGCTGTCTTGGCAGCTGAGTCTGCTAGGGCATTTCCTTTTGATACAGTGTCAGTCCCTTTTGTGTGAGCAGCGCATTTGCAAATGGCAAGTTTAGATGGAAGTTGGATTGCTGCTAAGAGACTCAGGATGAGATCTTTGTGGTGGATGGGTTTTCCTGTTGAGGTTACCATCCCTCTGTTGGCCCAGTTTCTCGCAAAACAATGGCATGTTGAGAATGCATATTGACTGTCTGTATATACAGTTAAATTCTTATCTTTTGCCAATTTACATGCTTCAGTTAGAGCAATCAGCTCTGCAGCTTGAGCAGAGAGATGATCAGGCAGTCTTTTCATGAGAATGATTTTATGTGTGTCAGTCACTGCACAGCCTACATGATTTACTTGAGTTTTAGGATCTTTGTAACTGGAGCCATCTACAAAGTAAATGAAATCACTCATGTCAAGGGGTGTGTCTTTCAGATCTGGACGGGCGCTGGTTACAGCATGCGTCACTTCTAGGCAGTCATGGTGTGGTTCCCCATCATCTGAAGTGGGGAGAAGATTGGCAGGGTTTAGTACAGTGCAACGTTCTATTTTAACATTTGGGTGTGAAAGTAGAACTGTCATGCAATGCAGTTGTCTGGCAGGAGAGAGAAAAGCTGTTTTCTGCTCTAATAACAATATTGAGACCTCGTGGGGTACCAATAAAGTTAGTGGTTGGTACAAGACTAGTGGTCGCGATGTCTGTACTGCCATAGCTGCTGCTACAACAGATTGGAGACACAGTGGCATTCCGCGTGTCACTGGGTCTAATTTAGAGGAGTAATACGCGACCGGCCTCCTTTTACCCCCGAAATCCTGCAGCAGTACAGATGACATAAAACCATCTTTGGCACACACAGTTTGAATAAATGGTTTTGCTGGGTCAGGCAGTCCTAAGGTTGGTGTCGAGGCTAGTTGAGTTTTTACGTTCACTAATGCCTGTTCAGCCTCTGCAGTCCAAGTGACCTTGTCATGTGCTCTTATGTTATTCCCATGTGTGATGGCTATTAAAGGCGCTGTTAATGTGGCATAGTTCGGTAACCACTGTCTGCAGTAGCCGACCACGCCCATTAGTGACGTCATTTGTTTCTTTGTCTGTGGTTTTGGTAAGTCACAAATTGCCTTGATGCGGTCCGTAGTTAAAGTTTTACCTTCCTGAGAGATGTGAAACCCTAGAAACTTCACTTGTGGTTTCCATAGTTGCAGCTTAGGTTTAGACACTTTATGTACATTGTTGCCAAGAGGCGTCTTTAGGTTTGGCTAGAGAAACATGTGGACAAACATTTTGTTTAAAAAGAATTTGTTCTTCTGGTCTCAATACAACTAATCCAGTGGAAAAACCTTTTCCCCAAAAATGTTTGAAATCCTGACCTGAGCATGTGAAGTCTTGAAAAATCTTTCAGCGTAGGATGTAGCTGGACCTGGTGTGTGCCTGTAATACATGGTGCAGTGCATATTTTCCTCCTTCTGTTTGTCAGAAGTGGGGTGTGTGTTAGCATCAGCTAATGCTGAGAGATCTTTAGTGATAGAAGCGGGCCCCTTTGTGACTAGGTCAAGTGTGTAATAATAGTTAGGAGCGCCTGGCGCCTGGAGTACAAAGTTACAGTCTCCTTCTCTAACTATCTTAATGCCATCAGGGGAGGCTTTCACAGAAATGCCTAGAGCACACATCAAATCTCGGCCCATTAAATGCACTGGACAGCATGTGGAGAGCAAAAACCACTGTTTTACTTCTCTCCCAGTCACTTCATCAGTTACAGCTACAGCCTTGCTCAAAGGTTCCGGAGTTTTAACTCCATTTGCAGCTTGTGTGAGAATGTAGTCACTTGTTGCAGTAAAAGCACCCTCTAGTGGACCGCATATGTTGATAACTGACCTAGAGGCACCAGAGTCTACAACCATGTTTACTTTAAAGGGTCCTATAGTTAGTTCAACAGTGGGTAATTGGCTGGGATGCATTACTGCCATTAACAACGCATAGTTTACTTCAGGCTCTTTTTCAGTGTCATTTGATGTTATGTGTGTGTCTGTGGTGCAATTACCCTCCCTTGGATGTCCGGCCTCCCCTAGTCATGCTTGGTCCTGCTGGTCTCCGTTTTTCTGGCCTTTTCGGTCTGGGCAATTTCTTGCCCAATGTCCTGTTTTTCCACAGACGTAGCAAATGTCTCTTTCATTGTAATAGCCACCTCGGCCTCTTCCCCTTCCCCGGCCTCTGCCACGTCCTCTGCCACCATCCCCCTGATACATCAAGGGTTCTCCGATGTTTTTCTTCTTTTTGTCCTTGTCCTCCCTCCCGGCCCTCTCCTCTTCTCTGTCTTTCAATATCCTTTCAGCGTGCACCGCATGTTCTTTTACTACAGCAAACCTGCAGTTGTCCCATGTGATGCAGATGGTTTTCAGCAATCTGTGTACATCCGATCTCAGTCCTTTGATGTACACATGCTTGTATTGTTGTTCAAAAGGTGTATCATTTTCCCCACCAAAGGCCTGTCCTACAGGCACATTCATGCCTGAGTTGTGCTGAAAAATGGGGAACAGCCTGCGGTGGTATTGCTCACATGTTTCGTCTTTTCCTTGGGTGCAGTCTGTGATGGCTCCCCAGTCCATTCGCCGGGTGTAGTGTGTTGAAACACGGCCCAACAGGGCCTCCACTGCCACTCTGTATTCACTGCCATTAGTCCAGTCGAACATACGATGTCTCCCTGCGGCAGTTAGGGGGTTAAAGTCACCCTGGACCTCCCCCATTTCCAGTCCCAGTTTGTACTGGAGAAGTCGAAGAAGCTCAGGGCCGGTTGGTCGGTACTGTTGGACCAAAGATGTCACATCTCTGACAAATTCGGGTCCCCCAATGTCTCTTGGATGTTTTACACCGGCCATTACTTCTTTAATGTCCGTGAATGTCCATGACCTATAGACATGCATAGTAGCAGCTTGACCTTCCCCTACATTTGGGTTAGGCACTTCGATCATGAGCATGACCTGGCAGGTCATGTTAGAGGGAACAGGTTCAGGTGGAGGGAGGCGCACTGACTTGTGCACCACTTCGGGGGTGAGGACAGCTTCCTTCAGGTTTGATACAGTAGGGCTGTTGATCAGTTCAGTGGCAAAAGGGTTAGTTGTTTTCCTTGGAGGGGAAACCTGAGGGTAGTGGACCTGGGTGTGGACGTCCAAGGCTTCAGCTGCCGGTCCGTAAGCTTGCCTCGACCGGGTATGACTGGGGCTTAAGAGGGACGGTGCCGCAGCTCCCTGGGTCTCATCTCCATCTCCAGTGGTCTCAGCAGGGTCTCCGTAGGGTGGTGGAGGTGCCTTCGGTCGGTAGTTGTCACCAGAGCCAGCAGGAGGTGCATGAGGGGGTGGCCTTCGTCCTCGGGAGGTCACTAAGTCATCATCGCAGTGTTTATCTGAAAAACAAATAGTCTCAGGGGAGTAAATTGGTCCAGAACCTTCATTCTTTTTCTTTTTACCTCTGCTTTCTCTATCCCTCATCACATCCTCTCTTTTTAACATCTCTCTATTCCACACTTTCCATTCCTCAATCCCATATTTCCTTAATTTACTTTCTTTACCACCCGCCTTCTCTTCAATTTTTTCTTTAAGATCACTTAAGTCTTGTTTTTTAAGACTTCCATTAACAGGGTATCCCCATTGATTCCATTGCTTTAAATGTTTTAGGACCCCGGGCCCGTAAACATTTTCCATCTGAGAAGCAGGTCCCTTTGCGGGGATCTTACTTCCAATCTCTCCCATTTTAACCCCTTGTTAAAATTACACTGTTCCCTGAACAGTTATTATAAGCCCCCAGGACTTCACACAGATCTGTTTTACTTTTAACCCCTGGTTAAAATTACTGTTCCCAGAACAGTTATCACAAGTCCCCTGGACTTCACCGTATTGTTTCAGAACTGAAATTGACCAACCTGATTCAGTTGTCTAGGAGGAATTATTTTGGATTCTTCTCCTATGCCCGTGTTGAGTCGAGATCCTGTCACCCTGTGTGTCTCCACCAACTCTCACTGGCCTCTCAATATTCCAAACCGTCGAATGTACTTCGCCGGGGCGGAGGTCTTTCAGTCAGGAGTCCCGGACTCCCCTGTGCACAGTGTCAGATGAGTCTCTGTTGGTGAGGAGAAACAGGGGTATTTAGGATCCCGGACGAGCCCCCAAAATGTTGGAGAAATTATTCAATAAATAGTCTCTGGTCATTCAGTTAAGAAGCAATTACAGTTTATTCAGCAAATGCATTTGGGTCCATACAGCAGACAAAGTCAGTGTACCAAGAACCAGGGCTTCCTCACTACAGCATTTCTTTATAATCATGGTTTAGCCTTGGTTTTATCTTGCCCTCCCTCCTTGTGGTCCACACCTTCTACCCTGCTTGTGTGAAAGCATTGTCTATTCATTAAAAGGAGTTACTTTAATACATATTATTTTAACGATATTATTATTTTATACATTTTATTATTTTATAGATGTTATTTTATAGATGCTATAATTTAATAGATATTGTTTCATAGATGTTAATATTTAATAGATATTATTATATTATAGATATTATTTTAACGATATTATTGTTTTATAGTTATTATTTTATAGATGTTATTTTATAGATGCTATAATTTAATAGATATTGTTTCATAGATGTTATTATTTAATATATATTATTATTTTATTGATGTTATTTTATAGATATTATTTTATTGATAGATTCTATTTCATAGATATTATTTTATCAATATTATTCTTTTATACATGTTATTGTATTGATGTTATATTTTTTATACATACTATTTTTTCATAGATATTTTATCAATATTATTATTTTATAGATACTTTATTAATATTATTTTATGACTGTTATTTCATAGATATTTTCTAGATATTATTATTTTTTTAGATGTCATTATTTTAAAGATAATAGTTTATTGATGTTATAATTTTATAGATACTATTATTTCATAGTTATTATTTTTTCAATATTATTATTTTATAGATATTTCATTAATATTATTTTATGGAGAAAAAAAATAGATAAAATAGATAATATTTTATAGATATTATCACACAAAAATGATAGTCACACCGGCTCGGACGTCGCCCGGGTCAACAAGGTCCGCGTCAGTTGCTAGGGAACCAGGGCAATCTGATGAGAAATGGGCTACTGGAACAAGACATACATGGACGAGAGCGGAAAATACGGAATTGTTGGAATGCTAAAAGCATCCCACAGAGAGGGGATATATGCAGAGAATGTGGGACCTATGGATATCTCCAAAAACACAATCGAGACTAACAAAGAAACAGTTGTTAGCTCAATGTTCCAATATCAGTAACCACCAACTACTATCAGAAGTAACTCTGATTAGTTGTGGTGACCCCAGTGACGTCCTGTTCAGCCTGCTGCTGTATGACTCCTCTACTCCTCCTCATCTTCTTCACACCACCATAATGAACCACTCCTGTCCTCCTCTTTACATGCTGCCATACATCTTACATACATCTTATATACATCTCACATACATTCCTCTACAAATACACATATTACATTTGTAAATTTGCAACCATTCTTAAGTCCATCTCCTTTTATTCCTTTATAGTAACATTTGATATAATGTGTGTGTGTGCATACATTTATTAGATGTTTCTTTGTAAATAAAGTCTTTTTTTCGTATTTCACCTTTTAATTTTCTCACAATTATGATGCTCAGTTTTCCTGATTTAATTCTTATTTCATTTCACAGATTCAGTTCCCCTTCAAAATTATAATTATTTTATTTAATTTTATAGATTGTTTTTTTTATTTTTCAGAATGTGTTTTCTGAATACCTCTCAGTGAATATGAGCCTTCACAGCTCACGTTAGGTGAGAGGTCATGATGCATGTCTTTGGACAGTCGGTGGAAACCAGAACACCTGGAGAAAAACCTGCTGACACGGAGAACATGCAAACTCTACACCTCATATCACCTGAGGTGACGGTGCTACACCTCATATCACATGAGGTGACGGTGCTGCACCTCATATCACATGAGGTGACGGTGCTACACCTCATATCACCTGAGGTGACGGTGCTACACCTCATATCACATGAGGTGACGCTGCTACACCTAATATCACATGAGGTGACGGTGCTGCACCTCATATCACCTGAGGTGACGGTGCTACACCTCATATCACACGAGGTGACGGTGCTTCACCTCATATCACATGAGGTGACGGTGCTGCACCTCATATCACATGAGGTGACGGTGCTACACCTCATATCACACGAGGTGACGGTGCTACACCTCATATCACCTGAGGTGACGGTGCTACACCTCATATCACATGAGGTGACGGTGCTACACCTCATATCGCATGAAGTGACGGTGCTACACCTCATATCACACGAGAGATGACGTTATAGGCCACTACACCCACAATGGCGATGCCAGCACACCAAGCTGCTTTCCGTAGAACTCCATCACTGATGGGCCACCAACTTGTGGTCTGATCCTCAGCAGATGGAGCCTTTGGGAGGTTCTCATGTGTCTGATTCTCAGCAGATGGAGCCTTTAGGAGGTTCTCATGTGTCTGATTCTCAGCAGATGGAGCCTTTGGGAGGTTCTCATGTGTCTGATTCTCAGGTGTAGTCTTCAACGAGCTTTCATTGCTGTTGACTTCCTGAGCTTGACCCTGAAAATCGTGAAAGGTTGCCTGCAGACATGCCATCTCTACACGTTGTTGCTCTGTCAGAGATTCAAGGCGGGTTAGGATATCTGTCTTCAGGTGATCTCTCTTCAGGTGAGCCGTCGCCCATTGAGGTTTCCTCAGGGGAGGTGTCAGAAACGTCTTTGTCTTCAGCTCTGTCGTCTGGTTATCTGTAGTCTGGTTATCTGTAGTCTGGTTATCTGTAGTCTGGATATCTTTCTTCAGGATATCTGTCTTCAGGATATCTGTCTTCATGATGACTGTCGACAGGATATCTGTCAAAAACCTCTTTGCCAGATAGACAAGACGTGATACTGCCATCTCTGAAATCTTCAGCTCCTCTGACGGGTTTCTTCAAATAGCCGGACAGACTGCTAGAGGTGAGGTATATATACTGTAGGTATATATACTCCTATAGGTAAGGTCTCTTTCTGAACCGAGGGCTTTGATGGCTTTAAGATAAGATAAGATAAGATATTCCTTTATTAGTACACAGTAGGGTAATTTGCAGTGTACAGCAGCAGAGGGGATAGAGCAGAAACAAGAAGCAGCAGGAAAAAAACTAAAATCAAGATACAACACAGTGAAGAAAGCAAAACCAAAGTAGACAGACAATTTAAATATGAACAATTTAAATGGAAGGAATAACAAAATAGGAACAATATAAACAGTATTGACAATAAACAGGTGGAAATATGATCATGCACAGTGATTGGAATGAAATTGCACCTTAGAGTATTGCAGAGTAGATTGAAGTTTTCCCTCAGTAGTACTGATAGCTTCTTGTCAGATTTCTGTTTGTATGTTGTCTCCTGGGATAAGAGCTGCTTGTGGAGTCTGACAGCTGCAGGAAGGATCTCTGGAAGGCTCCTTCCTTTATGACGTCATACAGAATTTGGCCCTGTGACGTCATGATTAAAGGCAGCAGGTGCAGCCTCTTTAAATAAGCCTTGCATGTGACGTCACATCATGACATTCTATGCGCAGACGTTCTGTGCGCATGCGCCATAGAACGTCTCCTGAGTGCAGCAGCTGTGTAACTTTTTTTTTTTTTTTTTTTTTCCAGAACTTTATTTTCAACAAAAGACAAGTACAAAAGTATAGGGAATACAATAGTGTCTTTCAGGTGTTTTTCTCCATTATAGACAAGCTTCCATTGTAAAATAAATATCAGTGTTTATAATAAAAATAAAAAATAAAAATCACTGATTTTTTGTTTGTTTTTACCATAACAATAAAAAAGTGTATGAACTACACTGCAGACTGGCCTCTCTGAACCGGTCCAGAGCGGGTTGAATGTGCATCAGCAGGTCGGGTCTGCGTTCAATACGTCCGATGTATGAATTGTCTCTATCCTCACTGCGCTGCATTTTTATAAACATAAGATAATCTGGTCATGAGTCACATCTCTCGGTGGTGTTCTCATAGGCCGCCTTATAGCGCTGAACATCCACTAACTACTATTTTACTTTTAGGACTGTTTTTTTTTGTGCTGTGACAGCAAACCGGTACCAGCAGAATGTTACACAGCTTACACTAAGCTACTGTAATAAAGTTTGCTTGGAAATAGCGGGCAGTGGGTAACCCGTTTTACCAGGTGAGAGGCTGAAAAGATGACCACCAGTCTCTGAGGACAAATTATAATCTGTCTTTATTTCATGAACTACAATAGACTATTTAAAACATGTATACTGTAGGAGATCACTCTGCTATGGCTGGGTAGTACCGGGCGGCCGGGCGCAAATTATGGCTTTCCCCACCTGATTGTAAATACTGTACCACTCGTTGGGAAACAGTAAACGAATAATAAGGAAATATCCTAAACAAATAAAATGAAATAGGCCTAAATTCCACCATTTGTCCTCAGATAATAGTTATTATCAGATAACAGATAATAATATCCTTACACTTTACGGACGTTTTGAAAGCCCTTCCCTCAGATCCCTTCACATCAGTCACACAGTCAGTAAGACAAACAGATCTCAGTCAGATATTCAACTGCTAGAAAAAGGTTGTTTTTTTTAATCTCCTGTAAGGTTGTGTCAGAGTAAAAAAACACCATCTCCTTTGCGTCTTTACGCATGTAGCATCCCGTTGTTCGCCCGGTAAGCCTATTTAATAAATCCAAAAAACGACATTATTGTAAGATTAATGAATAACAAATGGAAAATGAAATTTAATATCACATTTAATATACGATTTTCAAACCGACTGATAGACATGAATCTCAAACATTCAGATAAATCGTCAGTACAGTAGGCCTAATTGAAATACACTATACTTTTGTGTGTGGTTGCTTTCGGTCTGCTTTCTGGAGCCATGCATACATGCACACAGTAGACCGTAAACTTGAGGACACATCAGAAGCCCAGATACATCCCCCCCTTTTACCTCCGCGACGTCACCCTGGTAACGCCGCAGCAATCCTGCAAAATAAAACGCATCCGATATGTAATATGGTATCGTATCGAGATCGTGAACCCAATATCGTGTATGGTATCATATCGTGAGCCGAGTGAATCGTCACATCCCTAGTAGGCGGTATGGCCTGCTAGAGTACATGAATGCATCGTTTCTTCTATGCATTGTATGTATGTGGAATTTGAGCATGAAAGACAGAATCTGCCAGTAATAATAAAAACTACTAGATGGAGAGATTATTACTGAATGTAAATACATTTAATGGTTATTGCAACAAAAATGATGAGCATGGATAGTATGGAAAAAGGTTTTTGAAATAATGAAAATTTTAAGCATAATTACTTTAATCTGTTACATTTTCTTTTTCAGATGTATATAGTTGTGGAATTTACTGAGGCCAAGACTGTAAATATTATATCCGACACATGGTTTGAAGATGGTGTGACTTGGTGGCCAAACTATAAGAGTGATGAACGCATCAACAGAGCTGTCCAAAAATGTGAGGAGCCAGGACCAGACTGGAAACGGCATGATGTTCGAGTCCTCTCAAGAGCTGGTAAGGATGCATTTAGAGACGTAATTTAACTAAATTATTCACTGAAATGTACTGATTCCACAACTATTGGGCCTGTTAACTATTAAATGATCAAACACTTGCTTACTGAGTTTGTATAAATGTCTGTTTCTAGGTCAATTAACATTGATTTAGCAAGTCAAAATAGTAGGGATGGGTATCGTTAGGATTTTATCGATACTACTACTCTTATCAATACTCCTTATCAGTTCAGTTCTTTATCGATACTCTTATCGGTTCTTTTTCATTACGAAATAATTGCTTTTTATCCTGAGTGAAGTTTGTTAAGAATGAAGAACACAGACATCAGTATCAGTCCTTCCTCCTGTCCTCCATCAGTCAGTATCAGTCCTTCCTCCTGTCCTCTGTCCTCCATCAGTCAGTATCAGTCCTTCCTCCTGTCCTCTGTCCTCCATCAGTCAGTATCAGTCCTTCCTCCTGTCCTCTGTCCTCCTCCATCATATACTACTACTAGTACTAGTGTACTTTATAGTTAACCATAATTGATTCTTGACACAGTGTCAGTTTCTGAGTTGTGAGTGTGCAGAGATAAACTAATTATTAATCTTTTCTCAGTTCTGATCAGGTGATTACCTAAAGGCCAGAGAAAAGCTGAGGGCTTCGCTGACCTGTAATATGTCAGAGTTACAAACAGATGATGAACAAGAAGAATAAGTAGTAGTTAGGAAAAGAAAGATTAGGCCAAGGTTTGGTATTTGCAGACATGTGACACATATGCATTATTTGAAACATACATTTAATCAGAGGTCTCACATAGCAGGTATTGGAAGACTTAACATTTTGTCTTTTGCTCTCTTTTGCCATATGCAGTAAATATCAAATGGTAAAGTAAGCAATGGTCTTGCTTTAAGCATTAAACATATTTGGACTGTTTGTTGGTTCTTAAGAAGTCACGAGGATTCCTAGTGCCGACTCAAAGTGTCAGCTAATTGAATATTTGGAATGTGTGATTGATTGACTTTTAGTGCAACATTTTTCCCATTTTTAAAGCTGCAGGTGTAATTCTTTTATTGTCTCTACTACTTTTTGTATGTATTTTTTGCACATGGTACATAGTTAATGAGGCCTTGGGGTGTTTTGCTCTGTTTGTTAGGCACATCTTTGGTGATACCGACTCTGACAGTGATCCAGAGGAAGGAAACAAGAGGAGACACACCGATCTCTCCTCGACTCTACCACCACCTATTCCTCCACCTACTCCTAACATACCATTGAATGAACCTTGCCAGACCTCTACTAGACCTCTGCAAGATCCGAGGCATACTCAATCTCTTCATTTCACTGGTATGTTCCTGTACTGCAGTAGTATCATTCTGTAAACCTCCGGATACCTCGGACTAATAAACATTTCTTTTGTACTATTTCCATTTATCCGCCTCTGAAAGTCTCTTTTTAGCTTCAAATATAGGTATGTTACAAATGTTCTCTGGTTCTTTACTATGTATAACGTACAATTGAATTTCCTATTGAAGAAAATGATCCTACTCCTACGAGACGAATGTCCTCATGTCCTGGGCGCCGGACCTTGGCCATTCGTTTATTCCCACTTTCAGTCTGGGGAGGACCGGCACTGGACCTGTTCCTTGCTCTGGTAAAATCATATTAAAACACTCTGTGACCATATAACAGATTATAAGAATGCATTATGAAAATGCACATAATATGGTCTTTGGAACTACTTAACCCATAAATGATAGATACAGTATGTTTGAAGAGGGGGAAATACATATCCTTTATAACAGCTCAAAGTAACTAGACTTTTAATACAATTGTTTCTCAACTCTTTTTGTAGCGGCTCAGCTGCACATTCTGACTTTGTTAGAACACATCAATGAGCAGCTTGCTGCTGCTGTGAATCATCTCGCAGCAAAAACAGGAACGGAATCTCCTGTGGCTGAGATGCCGCACAATGTCAGTGTCCCAGTGGCCACCGTGTCTGAAGTGGAGGACTTTGAGGAGTGGCTTTGAGATGCGAGAAACTCTCTTGCTAAGCAAAACATGGTATGGTAACAATGTCATTATCTTTTCTTTTTTTACATCATCACTTAAAGCTGCAGTGGGTAGAAAAAAAAAAGTTATTTTTATAAAACGGTCACTATATCCTGACAGTAGAGCATGAGACAGGTAATCTGAAAAAAATCACGTCCCTCTGTGTCCTCCGGTGCTCCTAATGGCATCTGCAAGATTTGGGGGGGGTGAATTTATCTACAAAAGGGGGGAGAAAAGGTTTGGGAAACACTGCATAAGCTATACCTTATACTCTCTTTGGTCTAGATCTTTATTTTTGTTCAGATAAGCCTAGTGTTATTTTGTCTGGAGTGGTTCGATGCAGAATTATAAATTTAGAGGTGTTTCACATAATAAACTTAAACTTTTAGTCCTGATATGGTAAGCCAACATAAAATTTGCACAATTGTATACAGTTTTTGTCTTGTGATCTGAAATACTTTTTTGTCTTGTCAGCTTTCTGCTCTTTGGTGCTGTAGGAGGATAGAACACCAAAAGAATCACTTGGAATATACTTTCAAGGATTTTCTCAGATGCAGTGGCCAAAAAAATAAACTGGAAAGGAGTAAATGGGAAAAGGTGCTTCAAAGAAATGCTTTCAAGAAACCTGTTGATCAGTAAGTATAGACTACATTCGAAATAGAATGGAGAATTTCTGTTGGTGACAGCTCATCAAGTGATGGACTTTCTCTCTCAACAGAGGCTGTAAGGAAGAACCAAGCTGCTGGCAGTGCTCCGGACAGTGAGATCGACCAGTACGCCATTCGATGGTTCAACCTGGCGTCTGACCGGGGAGGTGGCCGCAAAGATCGTGCCAGGGCTAGAGAGGCATTCAGTGGGGTAAATTTCAGATAAAGCATTGTACTAGTCTTATGCAGCAACATTTCTGTTTTGTGTTTTTAACTTCACAATTGGTTGTTTATAGGTATCACAACATGCCACTGTGGATCAGTAGCTGACCTCTGAAAAAGGTTCTGTATGTTTTACATATATTTAATTTTTTTTTACATATTACACTGGTCAACATAGAGTGCCGTCAAAGAAAAGTAGTGTGCAGCTGCGAATATTCCCTGCTACACATTTGTGTCACATGAATCACATTCAAAACATTTTTTTATCTTTTTATGTCCCATCCCAGGAAAGAATGCAGTCAATAGGTTACTATGTAGATTCATTAATACTAGGGCTGTCAATCGATTTGAATATTTAATTGCGATTAATCGCATGATTGTCCATAGGTAATCGTGATTAATCGCAAATTAATCACACATTTTTTTATCTGTTCAAAATGTACCTTAAAGGGAGATTTGTCGACACGAGAAACCTCTGTTGGTCTTGAGAAGCTGCAGCATTTATTTCTGTACGATCTGCAACTTCCACTGAACATTCACTTGATATTCTCACTTAATAAACTCTCTGCTCCAGTAGCTTACATTTCACTCACATCACACACATTCACCACTGTTCTCTCTCTCTCTCTCTCTCTCTCTCTCTCTCTCTCTCTCTCTCTCTCTCTCTCTCTCTCTCTCTCCCTCTCTCTCTCTCTCTCTCTCTCTCTCAATTCAATTCAATTCAATTCAAATGGCTTTATTGGCATGACGTAACACTGTACATATTGCCAAAGCATATTCAAATAATGAAAATTGATTACATTAATTACATTAATTACATCAATAAAATAATTCAATGATCTCAACAGGAAGAAAGCAACAAACAATCAAACAACAACAGACAGCTGTCTCTGTCCCTGTCCCTCAGTCTATGGCAGGCAGCAACATAGACTGCTACCAGCTCACAGCTCTTCGTGTCCTCCCCCAGTAGGACCGATAATTTATCTTGATCTGAGAGCTGTAGAAAGCCTTTAGTTTTTAGATTAATTCTTGTGAAATATATTTCTCTAATGTTTTTATATTTCTCACATTTGGTGAGGAAGTGTAGCTCTGTTTCAGGCTCACTCAGGCTGCAGTGAGAGCACAGCCTTTGCTCTACAGGGAGCCAGGTTTTCCTGTGTCTACCCTGTTCAGTGGCGAGGCTGTGCTCACTCAGTCTGTACTTTGTCAAGGTTCTTCTTAAATGTGGATCAGTAACCGTGCTCAGATAGTCTGCTATGGTGTACTCTCGGTTTAGAGCCAGATAGCACTGCATTTTGCTCTGTGCCTTTGTCTGTGTTTGCCAATAGGTGATGTAGTTTAGTTTTAACTGTGTTGTAATTTGGTTGAGTCTAATTGGTGGTATGTTCTGTTCCTGAGGCCTTGGTGTGTTAGTGGAGAGGGTTGGTGAACTCAGCCTCAGGACCAGCTGGGTAAGGGGGTTCCCTTTTCTGCTCATCTCTTGGCACTGCAGGGCTTGATAATGATATGAGAGGGGGTCACTATGTTTTAGATGTGTCCAAAATTTAATTGCTCTTTTTTGTATTTTTATTATTAGTGGATAGTGGCCTAATTCTGCCCTGCATGCATTATTCGTAGTTTTCCTCTGGACATGTAGGAGAATCTTACAGAACTCTGCATGCAGGGTCTCAGTGGGGTGTTTATCCCATTGAGTGAAGTCTTGTTTTGTAAGTGGACCCCACACCTCGCTGCCATAGAGTGCAATTGGTTCAATAACACACTCGATAAGTTTTAGCCAAATTCTAATTGGTATTTCGGTTTGGATATTTTTTTTAATGGCATAGAAAGCCCTGCGTGCTTTCTCTCTCAGCTCATGAACTGCCTCTTTAAAGTGTCCAGTTGAACTCATTTTTAAACCCAGGTAATTGTAGTGTGTGCAGTACTCTACATGTTTTGTACCAATTGAGAACTTTGGTAGAAAATCCTGAGATCTGGATCTTTTCTGGAAAATCATTATTTTGTTTTTTTTGGGGTTTACTGTCAGGGCCCAGGTCTGACAGTACTGCTCTAGCAGGTCCAGGCTCTGCTGTAGACCGTCTGCTGTGGGGGACAGCAGGAGCAAGTCGTCTGCAAAGAGCAGGCATTTCACTTCCTGATTGTGGAGACTTACACCAGGGATCGGGGATTTTTCTATTAGAGTAGCCAATTCATTGATGTAAATATTGAAGAGGGCAGGACTGAGATTACAGCCTTGACGAACACCCCGTCCTTGGTTAAAGAATTCTGTTCTTTTTTTTTACCAATTTTGATGCTGCACATGTTACCAGTATACATTGATTTAATAATATCATATGCTTTACCCCCTACACCACTTTCAGTAATTTTGTAGAATAGTCCTGTATGCCAAATAGAATCAAAAGCTTTTTGGAAGTCAATGAAACAGGCATAAATCTTGTTTTATTTTGGTTAATATGTTTATCAATCAGGGTGTGTAGGATGTAAATATGATCAGTTGTGCGATGTTTTGGTATAAATCCAATTTGGCTTCTACTCAAGACATTGTGCTCGGTAAGGAAGTTCAGAAGTCTGGCATTGATGATACTACAGAAAACCTTCCCCAGATTACTGTTCACACAGATGCCTCGGTAATTGTTCGGGTCAAATTTGTCTCCGTTTTTGTAGATTGGGGTTATGAGTCCTTGATTCCAGATGTCAGGAGAATAACCTACACTCAGAACCAAATTAAATAGTTTTAATATAGCCAATTGGAATTTCTTGTTTATGGGTTTGAGCATTTCGTTCACGATGCCATCAGACCCACATGCTTTTTTTAGGTTTGAGGGCCTGTAGTTTCTGAAGGAGCTCTGGCTCAGTAATTGGGGAGTCTAATGCGTTTTGGTTGTCTTTTATAGCTAGTTCCAATTTAGTCAACTTCTCATGAATTTGTGATTGTTCTGTGTTTGCATTAATTTGAACGGTGTGGTAAAGTGTTTTAAAATGAGTTGTCCATATGTCACCGTTTTGTATAGCCAATTCCTCATGTTGGGATTTATTCAGTTTTTTCCAATTTTGCCAGAATTTGTTTGTGTTGATGACCTCCTCAATTAGTGTCAGTTGCTGTTTGTTGTATTGCTCTTTTTTGAGTCTGAGTGTACGTTTGTAGAGTTTTAAGGTCTCACAATAATGAAGGCGTAGATCAACGTTATTGGGGTCTGTGTTTTTGGTTTGATAACATCCGAAGCTTTTTCCTAATAGTTCTACAGTCGGTATCAAACCAGTTGTTTTTCACTGTTGTTTTTGGTTTATTCGTGGTTACTTTCAGTTGAGCTGTTTTTGCCGTTTGCCTGATTATATTGTTCATGTTTTCCACTGCTAGATTGAGGCCTTCTTTATTGTAAGAGTTTGTGGAGTTCAGAAAGTTATCTAAAAGTGTTTGGATTTTGGAGCTATTGATTGCTTTCTGGTATTGTTCTGCACTGTTTTGGTCCCATCTGTATGAATTTCTAATGTTGTACAGCTTACTGGGTTGCGTGTGAATTATCTGTATGTCTGATCTTTTGATAAACAGGGTTATTTGACTGTGATCAGACAGAGGAGTTAGTGGTTTGACTGTGAATGAGCTGAGAGAGGAAGGGTCGATGTCTGTTATCATATAGTCTACAGTGCTGTGGCCAAGAGGTGAGCAACAGGTGAATTTACCCAGGCTGTCCCCCCTTACCCTACCGTTGACAAAGTACAGACTGAGGCTTCGACAGAGCTGTAGGAGGTCCCTCCCGCTCTTATTGACGACGTGGTCGCTGTTGTTCCTGTGGGGAAGAGTTAGAGGGTCTGACATGTTCTGATTCAGGATGTAAGTGTCTCCTTTAGGATCTGTGAGGTCAGCTAGTGTTCCTGTGCATGCGTTTGTGTCCCCAGCGATGAGTACATTTCCCTGGGCCTGGAAATGGCTCGTCTCTTTCTCAAGGATGGAGAAGGTGTCATCTGAGAAGTAGGAGGATTTAGAGGGGGGGATATATATTGCACAAAGAAACACATCCTTATCAGTTGATAGGAGCTCCTTCTTTAGTTTTAGCCAAATGTGGTATTTTTCGATTTTGAGGGGCTCAATTAGATTTTGTATGTCAGATTTGTACCAAATGATTAATCCTCCAGATCCTCTACCTTTGTTAGTGTAGCTGTGTTTTTGAGATGGAGCTATTATTATATTATATTATATTTATTATCTATAATTTTTGGGACAGTGGGTGACAGTGTCTGCTTTACACCATGTCTCCTGCAGAATGATGATGTCAACATCTTTAAGGTTTGATTTGAACTCAGGAGTTAAACTCTTCAGTCCGAAGGCTGAAGAGTTTAGGCCCTGGATGTTCCACATGCATATGGAAAGGGATTTCATTACAAAGAAGGGAAACAGTTAAGAAGAGTACAGATAAGATATTAACTCTTGGATTGTTAACCCTTTTTAGAAATAGAGGCCCTCTGGCTTCCCCTTGAAGCGGAACTCAGAAAAGCTGCCATTTCCTATTAAAATAAGTCTTATGGGAATAAAGGTATGTGGTGGAAACTGAAGGGTAATCCCTGCCCCCCCTCCTTCCCTTTTACTTGTTTAAATGTTTCTATTTATATTTGAATTGTTTAAAAAAATTGAAGACACCACTAGTACAAGGAGGATTGCTGAGAGTGAGAGTTCATGTGTTCACCTTCAAATGTGTTTACGTGTTATGTACAAACTAATTAAAAGGCATGTACAGTAAAATGATGTTAAAATGTGTTTATGTGTTATTTACCAAATAATTAAAAGGCATGTACAGTATGTAAGGGATAATGTACAGCGAGCCGGTCATTGTTGTGAAAGAATCCCGACAGGGCGATGCTGCACCCCTCCGCTGTGCACGGCTACGTACAAAAGAAGTCAGTAATTTGACACAAAATATTGATTTAAAAACGATTTTATTGATATAGGAATCATTTTATTACTTCCGCTGATAAAAATAGTCCGTCCGATACGTTGGAGCTGCGTAGCAACGGTTCTAACTGAGTCCATAGCAACGTAACTCTAGTATAACATTAGTTTACACATTAGTTATAATTCACATTAATGTTGACGTATCCGTCCTCATTCATCTGTGCTCGGAGACACCTCACCTGTGCACCTCTGAACACCTGAGGAGAGGCAGAGCTGTAGCTCAGATGGGGGGGGGTGCTGGCTGACGTCTTTCCTGTTTTTGCGGAGCTTTTTGATGACAGATTTAAATACCCCGTTGCTGGATTTGAAGGTGGCACAATTCATGATATCAAACTTTGGGAAGTGTCGACATATCCCTGCCCTAAGTGCCATGTGGCTGCATCCGGCACGTTTTACCGTCGGAGGTTTGAACAGAAGCATAAAATGACGGCAGCATCTGATGAGGTTTTCTGCCCCGTAACTGTCAAAGTCTGTTGACATCTTCTTTTCCATTAGCCAGTCTTTAAACACTCCCATAGCCCATAACCGTATTCGGTTTAGTGTTCACTTCATGTCTGTCTTCTTCAAGTTTGTTGATTTCTCTGTCTTCCAGCTGTTTGTGTCTTTTAACTCCTCTCTGCTGTTTCCTTCTTCTCTCTTTCTTTTCTTCACTGGGGGTTAGGTTGAGGGTTCTTCTGCCATTAGCCATAAATCTAAAGTTTTGTGCTCTCCAAATATATTAAAAGTAATATCAGAAAAATACTCCATTATGTTTTCTGATGGAGTAACGTCTATTTTTTGCCACAGCTGATGTTGTTAAATTTGCCGGACTTCTTTCTGCGCATTGATATGATCAGACGTGGTCCTCCACAGTCTGTGATCAGAGCGTCCGTAGCAACGGTCTGCTATACATAGCAACGGCCTGTTATACAGAAATAACAGACCGCAGAACGGCGTGGTTGACCAATCAGAATCGAGTATTCAACACAGCCGTGTAATAAAATGATGTTAAAATGTGTTTATGGGTTATTCACAAACTAATTATAAGACATGTACAGTAAAATGTGTTTACCTGTTATTTACAAAAGACATACAATACATGTACAGTAAAATTTTAAATTGTAACAAAGTGCATTAACTACTAGAATTGCTGTAAGCGGTCATTTTGTTGGTTTGTTTCTAAACTCTATAATCTCTCATGATAAATAGCAAATTGAGAGATTAATGCATTTATTGTGTGAGATTTTATTTAAAAAAATGAAATAACATGAAATATACATTTGAACAAGTTTAATTATACATTTATCAATATTTATATCATCACATATAATAAACCGTAATTATTGCATAATTCACACCAGTATTTTTCTGGAGAGAAATTCATTCAACATAACTCAGAACAATAAAAAAAATATTAACAATGATAATTAAATATATTATTAAATTATGAAACATTCTATTTTAACATATATTATATAATAATAATAATAATAATAATAATAATAATAATAATAATAATCTAAAAAGATGGAAAAGAGCTAATCTAAAACAAAAGAAAGAGCCAAGAACGAAGTTTAGGCTAGAGAACAATAAAACAATTATACATTACCAGTTTTATATTAACTAATTATATATTGGCTATTTAAGTGTCACAGTCAAAGCAGGTCACCTCTCTTCTCCTCACACAGTTTCCACACACAGACTGACTCTGCCTTTGCTTTCGGTCCTTCGGTGATGCCCACACTTGTGTGCACGGAGCTCAGCATGCACACATTCTTCCTGGGCTTTCCCTGCTAGATGGTGAGCGGAGCATCAGCCCCTTTGTGTTGAACAGCTCCGCTTGCTCTTTTGCAGAAGGAGGCAACTCACGTTTAGTTTCCCCAGGTGCCAACCAGGCTGGTCTTCTTGGCCTGTGAGGCGGTGGCCAGCTTGAGAGAGGTGAAGACATTATCGCTGGTAATATTTCTTCCCTTTCCCAGGAACTTCTCCTTCAGTTTCAGCACCATGTATCTCTCCCATGAGCTGACCTCTGCTCTGCGTCTCATCCTTTCCCAGATGCGGAGCCCCGTTCAGCAGGTATTCTGACTGGACATCTGCAGCCAGACAAAACTTGATGCAGAATTTATCAGGCTTATTCCCTATGTACTGAGTGAACCTGCACCGGGCCTTGGTGGGGAACAGCTGTTCATCTACAGTGATGTTGGCACCGGGCTTATAGCAGGCTACGCTGTTCTGAACAAACTTGCTCCAAGTGGCCGACACCAGAACAAACCTGTCATCCTGCAGACGCACCCGTCGGGTCTCCTTTCTATCGACCCGCAGGAATCTCATTATCTCCCTGAAGCTATTTCTGGACATGCATGTATTATAACAAATTGCATTAACATTACAAGGGCCGGAATTCCATAACTACTAGAATTGCATATATATACATATATACATATATATATATCTATATATATATAGATATATATATCTATATATATATATAGATATATATATGACTCGCTCATAGTGACTGGGCTCATCTGATCACATCTGATCGCCGATCAATGGCTTGTCACCTCTGATTGGAGGATGCAGGTTGAGTGTCTGGAGACGGCCAATCAGAGGCTGGAGCGTCAGATCCAGGAGGAGCTGGACAGGAAGTGTCCCAGAGAGCTGAGACGGCTGGACGGACACCTGAGGACAGCGTCCCTGCTGCGGGACCAGGTGAGCACATCGATACTGTCAACGCCTAGAGAACCACTAATAATCACTATTAATTACTATTAATAATCACTATTAATCATGATTAATAATCACTATTAGTAATCATTAATAATCACTATTAATAATTATTAATGATCACTATTAATAATCACTATTAATAACTATTAAAATCACTATTAATCACGATTAATAATCACTATTAATAATCATTAATAATCACTATTAATAATTATTAATGATCACTATTAATAATCACTATTAATTACTATTAATAACCAGTATTAATCAAGATTAATAATCACAATTAATAATCATTAATAATCACTATTAATCATCAATCAAAATGACAGCATATCACATTCAATCGCATCTAATCAATTCACTTAAAAAAATAACTAAAAATAAAAGATTAAATAAACAAATTAAATAGAAAAAAAAACTGAATCAAATAGAAAAAAAGAAATTAAATAAAACAAACAAATAAAATTCAATAATATATATAAATAAATAAATATATATATAAATAAAAAATCTCCCTCTCACCCTCGTGGGGTGGTATCTGTGTCCTCCTCAAGCTCGGGTCCTCTACCATATATTTTGTATATATATATATATACACACACACACACACACACACACACACACACACACATACTGTATTTGCTAACTAATATAGTAATAATGACTGTTATTATATAATCAATCAACACATTGTTTACAGTTGAGTCCAAACAGGAAGGGGGACGTATAAAAGTGGGACACCAGCTCATGGCTCCGCCTGCTGGCTCCTCATTGGTCGGTGGGATGCAGATGTTTTGAGGCAGCTGACCAATCAGAGAGTAGAGTGCAAAGGTTGTTACGAGACACTTGGACAGAAACTTGGAAACCAGCACATCTGGCTGCAGATGTTTTGAATGCTGATGAATGTTTTGACACCTTATGATTCTGTAATTTGCTCTTTGTCTTCGTTTTAAATTGTTATGTTTTTTTTATGTCTGCAACCGTGTAACTGTGCTGCTGCCTATCTTGGCCAGGACACTCTTGGAAAAGAGATTTTTAATCTCAATGAGTTTTTACTTCTGGTTAAGTAAAGGTTAAATTAAAAAAAAAAAAAAAAAGAAACGAGGCTCCAGTTTGACCTGCTTCTCATCCGGGCGACTCATTGCTTTCTGCCTCCGTCTCCCTCTCGGAACAAACACGGAATATACTGAATAATTAGCTAAAACTCTATGAATTATTATTGTTGTTATTTCTTCAGTTAAAACTGCTCTGAGCTTCTGTTTCCTTCCGTTATAATATAATATAATATAATATAATATAATATAATATAATACAATATAATATAATATAGTATAATATAATATAATATAATATAATATAATATAGTATAGTATAATATAATATAATATAATATAATATGGTATAATATAATATAATATAATATAATATGATATGATATAATATAATATGGTATAATATAGTATAATACAATATGATATAATATAATATAATATAATATAATATAATATAATATAATATAATATAGTATAATACAATATAATATAATATAATATAATATAGTATAATACAATATAATATAATATAATATAATATAATATTATATGATATAATATAGTATAATATGATATAATATAATATAGTATAAAATAATTATTTTTATTATAATTATTATAATTATTATAAATAGTAGTAGTATTGTTAGTGGTAGGAGTAGTAGAAGTACTAATCAGGTTGGTAAACAGGTCTGTTTGCTTTATTGAATAACTTAATGTCCTTTGGTGTAATTGAGATATTGTAGTTTTATAGATATTATTATTTTATAGTTATTATTTTATATATATTATTGTTATAGATATTATTCTTTTATGTATATATTCTTTTATCAATATTATTATTTAATAGATCTTTTTTTTAATTGATATTATTTTTTTGTATATAATGTATATGATTTTATCATTATTATTATTTCATGGATGTTATTTTATAGATGTAATTATTTTATAGATATTATTTTATACATGTTATTTTATATATGTTATTATTTTATACATGATATTATTTTATAGATATTATTATTTTAAAGATGCTATTTCATAGATATTATTGTTTTATAGATGTTATTATTTTATAGATGTTATTATTTTAAACATGTTATTATTTATAGATATTATTATTTTATAGATAATAATAAAAAAATTATAAAATTTAAAAAAAAATCAAATAAAAAATAAAAAGACAGTTTGCAGAATCAAACCATTAAATTATAGCCATTTTGATTAAATGTTTATGAATAATTGGTCAATACCGAGCAGCCTTTTGCTCTCTCTCTCTCTCTCTATACAAAGTGGGGATTTTAGATAATTTATATTCTTTCATTTGGACAGAGTTCGACAACTTCATTCTTCACTGAATTGTCGAGTTAAGATCAAGAGTGGCTTGGGAATAACCGGAAAGTCTGGAAAAGACCGGATAAAATAATAATATCTATAAAATATATCCCAGCAGGATTCGCACCGGCTCAGCCCACTGCACGAGCATCAAAATGAAACACCAAACAGAGAACCCACAAGAACAACACCAGGGAAGCCAGTCCGAAAACCCAAAGTCAAGTGGCCAAAAGCCAGTGACAAGGATGCTTGGACAAGCTTCGACACGAGCCTGCACACCACCCTCCAGAACACACTAAGAGGCAGCACAAACGCCAAACTGAACATCTTCGGCCACATCATCTACGAGGAAGGCAAAGAAATATTTGGAGAGATGCCCCAGAGGAGTAGCATTCCCAAACAGAGCGGGAGACGTGAGAGGGAAATTCTGCAGCTGGTTAAGGAGCGACGCCTCTTAAGGAAATCATGGAGGAAAGCCGAGGACCAGGAAAAGGAGGGCCTGAAGAACCTGTGGAACCAAATCAAAGTCAGACTCACACACCTGAGACGAGCTGAAAGAATCAGGAAACGCAGAAGCCGCAGGGAGAAGGCAAGGGTGAGCTTCTTCCGGGACCCCTTTAAGTATGCCCGAGGCCTCTTGGAGGAGAACAAGTCCGGGACACTGCAGACCACAGAGCAGGAGCTGGAGGAATACATCAAAGGCCAGCTCAGCGACAGCCAAAGGGAAAGCCTTCTCGGCTCACCAGGGTATATACCCCGTCCACCGCAGCCCTCCGTGGAGTTTGACACCACTCCCCCCAGATGGTCTGAAGTCAAGCAGGTGGTAGAGCGAGTGAGAGCTGCATCAGCCCCTGGTCCAAACGGGGTCTCCTACAGGGTATACAAAAAAAAGCCCCAGGCTCCTGAAACTTTTATGGAAGCTGATGAGCGTTGCCTGGAAAACCCAATCCATCCCATCAGAATGGAATAGAGCTGTCACCACCTTCATTCCGAAGGAGAAAGATTCCCATAACATCAGTCAGTTCAGAGGCATCGCCCTGCTAAACGTAGAGGGGAAGATTTTCTTCTCAGTTGTGGCAAAGCGTATGACCAGCTACCTCCTGGCAAACAATTACATTGACACCAGTTGCCAGAAGGCAGGAGTCCCGGGGTTTCCTGGCTGCGTGGAGCACTCGGCTATGATCTGGGAACAAATCCAGATGGCCAAGCAAAGAAAATCGGATCTTCACGTAGTCTGGTTGGATCTTGCAAACGCCTATGGGTCTGTTCCCCACCAGCTCATCACGTTCGCGCTTGATTTCTTCCACACACCACCATGCATTCAGAGCTTAGTAGCAAACTACCTCAACAACTTCCATGTCTGCTACACAACCCAGGAGATCTCGACCGGTTGGCACCAGCTGGAGAAAGGGAGAGCAATGGGCTGCTCCATCTCCCCCATCCTCTTCACAGCAGCGTTTGAGATCATCCTAATTGGTGGCAGACAGATGGTCCGAGGAGTCAGGTCCCAGTCAGGTCAGCGACTCCCAGCCCTACGAAGCTATATGGATGACGTCACCACCCTCCTTCAAACAGCAGCATGCACTTCCAGGCTCCTAAAAAGGCTTGAGGAGCTGCTAACATGGGCCTGGATGAAAATAAAACCTACCAAGTCCCGCAGTCTCTCAATTCGGAAGGGAGTGAGGAACGAAAACATCTCCTTCTCAGTCGATGGTGAGAGAATCCCGCTTCTTGTGGACCAACCTGTGCGAAGCCTTGGAAGGCTTTACACAGCCGACCTGTCTGATAAGCTCATGGCTGCCTCTGTAACAACCCAGCTCACAGACGGTCTGAACAAGATCGACCAAAGCTTCCTTCCAGGGAAATTCAAGGTCTGGTGCTATCAGTTCACCTTGTACCAGCGTCTGATGTGGCCCCTGAAGCTATGTGACATCACCTTAACAACAGCTCTGAAGATGGATGGAAAAGCCAACAACTACATCCGTAAATGGCTAGGCCTTCCTCGATGTCTTTCCAACGCAGCACTGTTTGGCAGAAACACACTGAAGCTTCCACTGAAATCCATCAGCTTGGGCTACAGACAGGAGAAGGTGAGGCTCGTGTTCGAACTGAGAGACTCACCTGACCCGACTGTCCAAAACTCCAAGGCCCAAGTTCGAACAGGACGTAAGTGGAGTGCGACGCAGACAGTAGACCAGGCCATCAATCGTCTGAAACATCAGGAGATTGTTGGTCTGCTGCAGTCAGGAAGGACCGGTCTTGGATGGGGAACAGCACCTAAGATGTGGTCCAAAGCCACTAAGAAGGAGAGGAAAGATCTTGTGATCTCCAAAGTGGTGAAAATGGAAGAGGAGTGCTATAAGATCAGAGCAGTGAGCCAACATCAGCAAGGGCGATGGACAACCTGGGAGGCGGTAATTAACAGGGCTGTTACGTGGGCGGATATGTGGAAGATGCCCCAGGCAAGGCTCAGCTTCCTAATCAGGGCCACATACGATACCCTTCCCAGTCCCCAGAACCTGCACCTCTGGTACGGCTCAGAGGAGAACTGCCAACTCTGCGACTCCAAGAACCCGAGATTACAGCACATCCTCTCCGGGTGCAAGGCAGCCCTGGCGCAGGGCCGGTACAGATGGCGCCACGACAAAGTCCTGCGTAAGCTAGCAGAAATCCTGGAGGCACGCAGGCTGGAGGCAAACGGGGCTAGCCCAGTAACAGCACAGCGGCTGATCAAGTTTGTTAGACAAGGGGGCGAGGCTCAGAGCTGCAACACGAGGGAGTGGTCTCTCCTGTTACCTGGAGGCGAGTGGAACATGAGAGCTGACCTCGACCGACAGTTGAAATTCCCACAGGAGATCACCACAACCGCCCTACGGCCTGACATCGTGCTCTGGTCCGCCCCCACCAAGACGGCCATCATGGTGGAGCTGACTGTCCCGTGGGAAGAGGGGATGGAGGCTGCCTATGAGAGAAAGAAGGAGAAGTATACAGAGCTGGCAGCTGTGTGCTCACAAGCAGGATGGAGGGCATTCATCTACCCAGTGGAGATTGGCTGCAGAGGCTACACTGGAACATCCACCCAGCGGCTCCTTAAGTCTCTGGGGATCACAGGCTCCAAGCAGAAGAAGGCTCTCAAAGCCCTGGCGGAGGAGGCAGAACAAGGGAGCTTCTGGCTCTGGCTCCGAAGAAAGGACAAGTTGTGGGGAAAACAAGGATCCTAAGGCCGGCTGCAGGGGGCGGTAGGGAGACGTCCCTGCCGCTGCTCCACCACCTCGAGATGTTCCGGGATTAAAGGAGCGAAACATCAGTGAAGGGTGAAGGGTCACACCGGCTCGGACGTCGCCCGGTTCAACAAGGTCCGCGTCAGTTGCTAGGGAACCAGGGCAATCTGATGAGAAATGGGCTACTGGAACAAGACATACATGGACGAGGGCGGAAAATACGGAATTGTTGGAATGCTACAAGCATCCCAGAGAGAGGGGATATATGCAGAGAATGTGGGACCTATGGATATCTCCAAACACACAATCGAGACTAACAAAGAAACAGCTGTTAGCCGAATGTTCCAATATCAGTAACCACCAACTACTATCAGAAGTAAATCTGATTAGTTGTGGTGACCCCAGTGACATCCTGTTCAGCCTGCTGCTGTATGACTCCTCTGCTCCTCCTCATCTTCCTCACACCACCATAATGAACCACTCCTGTCCTCCTCTTTACACCCTGCTATACATCTTACATACATCTTACATACATTCCTCTACAAATACACATATTACATTTGTAAATTTGCAACCATTCTTACGTCCATTTCCTTTTATTCCTTTATAGTAATATTTGATATAATGTGTGGGACAGATTCAGTTCCCCTTCAAAATTATAATTATTTTATTTTATTTTATAGATTGTTCTTTTTCATATCACATGAGGTGACGGTGCTACACCTCATATCACATGAGGTGACGGTGCTACACCTCATATCACATGAGGTGACGGTGCTACACCTCATATCACATGAGGTGACGGTGCTACACCGCATATCACATGAGGTGACGGTGCTACACCTCATATCACATGAGGTGACGGTGCTACACCTAATATCACATGAGGTGACACTATCCACGTGAGATGACTTTATAGGCCACTACACCCACAATGGCAATGCCAGCACACCAAGCTGCTTTCCGTAGAACTCCAGCACTGATGGGCCACCAACTTGTGGTCTGATCCTCAGCAGATGGAGCCTCTGGGAGGTTCTCATGTGTTTGATTCTCAGCAGATGGAGCCTTTAGGAGGTTCTCATGTGTCTGATCCTCAGCAGATGGAGCCTTTGGGAGGTTCTCATGTGTCTGATCCTCAGCAGATGGAGCCTTTGGGAGGTTCTCATGTGTCTGATCCTCAGCAGATGGAGCCTTTGGGAGGTTCTCATGTGTCTGATCCTCAGCAGATGGAGCCTTTAGGAGGTTCTCATGTGTCTGATCCTCAGCAGATGGAGCCTTTGGGAGGTTCTCATATGTCTGATTCTCAGCAGATGGAGCCTTTGGGAGGTTCTCATGTGTCTGATCCTCAGCAGATGGAGCCTTTAGTAGGTTCTCATGTGTCTGATCCTCAGCAGATGGAGCCTTTGGGAGGTTCTCATGTGTCTGATCCTCAGCAGATGGAGCCTTTGGGAGGTTCTCATGTGTCTGATCCTCAGCAGATGGAGCCTTTGGGAGGTTCTCATGTGTCTGATTCTCAGCAGATGGAGCCTTTGGGAGGTTCTCATGTGTCTGATCCTCAGGTTTAGTCTTCAAAAAGTTCTTCAACTTGCTATTGGCTTCCTGAAGATCATGAAAGACTGCCTGCAGAAATTTAATCTCCAACAGAGATGATGAAGATTGAATTTCTGCACGTTTTTGCTCTGTCAGAGATTCAAGACCGGTCTGGATATCTGTCGTCAGGATATCTGTCGTCAGGATCTCTGTCGTCAGGATCTCTGTCGTCAGGATCTCATGTGTCTGATCCTCAGCAGAAGGAGCCTTTAGGAGGTTCTCATGTGTCTGATCCTCAGCAGATGGAGTCTTTAGGAGGTTCTCATGTGTCTGATCCTCAGTAGATGGAGCCTTTAGGAGGTTCTCATGTGTCTGATCCTCAGCAGATGGAGCCTTTATGAGGTTCTCATGTGTCTGATTCTCAGCAGATGGAGCCTTTAGGAGGTTATCATGTGTCTGATCCTCAGCAGATGGAGCCTTTAGGAGGTTCTCATGTGTCTGATTCTCAGGTGTAGTCTTCAACGAGCTCTCATTGCTGTTGACTTCCTGCGCTTGACCCTGAAGATTCTTTAAGGTTTGCTGTAGACATGCCATCTCTGCACGGTGTTGCTCTGTCAGAGATTCAAGGCGGGTTGGGAGATCTGTCTGCAAGAGATCTGTCGTCTGGATATCTGTCTTCCGGTGATCTCTCTTCCGGTGAGCCGTCATCCGTTGAGGTTTCCTCAGGGGAGGTGTCAGAAACCTCTTTGCCACAACGGCGCGATGTGATGTTGCCATCTCTGAACTCTTCTGCTCTGTCGTCTGGATATCTGACGTCAGGATATCTGTAGTCTGGATATCTTTCGTCTGGATATCTGTCGTCTGGATATCTGTCGTCTGGATATCTGTGTTCAGGATATCTGTAGTCTGGATATCTGTCTTCAGGTGATCTCTCTTCAGGTGAGCTGTCATCCGTTGAGCTTTCCTCAGGGGAGCTTTCAGAAACCTCTTTGCCACAACGACGCGATGTGATGTTGCCATCTGTGAATTCTTCTGCTCTGTCGTCTGGATATCTGTCGTCTGGATATCTGTGTTCAGGATATCTGTCATCTGGATGATATCTGTCGTCTGGATATCTGTGTTCAGGATATCTGTAGTCTGGATATCTGTGTTCAGGATATCTATCGTCTGGATATCTGTGTTCAGGATATCTGTCGTCTGGATGATATCTGTCGTCTGGATATCTGTGTTCAGGATATCTGTAGTCTGGATATCTATGTTCAGGATATCTGTAGTCTGGATATCTGTGTTCAGGATATCTGTAGTCTGGATATCTGTAGTCTGGATATCTGTCTTCAGGATAGCTGTCGACAGGACATCTGTCAGTAACCTCTTTGCCAGATCGACGGGACGTGATGCTGCCATCTCTGAAATCTTCAGCTCCTCTGACGGGTTTCTTCAAATAGCCGGACAGACTGCTAGAGGTGAGGTATATATACTGTAGGTATATATACTCCGATAGGTAAGGTCTCTTTCTGAACCGAGGGCTTTGATGGCTTTAAGATAAGATAAGATAAGATATTCCTTTATTAGTACACAGTGGGGTAATTTGCAGTGTACAGCAGCAGAGGGGATAGAGCAGAAACAAGAAGCAGCAGGAAAAAAACTAAAATCAAGATACAACACAGTGAAGAAAGCAAAACCAAAGTAGACAGACAATTTAAATATGAACAATTTAAATGGAAGGAATAACAAAATAGGAACAATATAAACAGTATTGACAATAAACAGGTGGTCGAGCCATTTTGGCTTCATGCGCCAATGAGCAACTCTCATAGGAATGACCGGCCCCGCCTCCAACGCTGGATCCAGTTCTTTTAAAGTGGCAGTAGGCAACAATGTTTTGGCATAATTTGGCAAAAGTCCTATAATAACCTTTCAGCATATTGTAATTCAAGTGTTCTGAGAGAAAACTAGAATTCTGCTCTTCCCCATGTCTCTGTTTTCAGTCTTAGAGAAATCTAGCCCGTGACGGCCGATTTTGACCAATCATAGGTCATTTCAGAGAGAGAGAGTGTTCCTATTGGCTGTGCTCCGGTCATGTGACCAGAACTTGGCTTCCTTCAACAGATTTTACAATGGCGGCCGCGTCACAAACTTTCTCATTTTACAGCTAAACAGTAACTACAAGATGATTCTGAAAACATCCGAGGAGAGAAATAGTCATTACAGTAACAGAATATTGATTCATATTTGATCAGCGCTGCCTAGTTTGACCGTTTGGTCGGAGTTGGCGAGTGATTGACAGCTGGCTCTCATAGACTGCAGCTGGACAGCGGACCTTGTTTTCCTCCGGTAAGTGAAATCCTTCAGATGCCGTTAGGAGCACCGGAGGACACAGTAGGACACAGAGGAACAGGATTTTTTTCAGGTTACCTGTTTCATGTACTACTGTAACGATATAGCGGCCGTTTTCTAAAAATAACTTTTTTAAATCATATTTGCGCCAATACTGCAGCTCTTAAGCTTCTTCTGTATGTAAATGTTTTCAATGTTTTCTGCTGTTACTTTTGTATACATATATATCATTTTGAAATAAAAACTATTAAAAAAGTAGAAGAAGAAGAAGAAGAAGAAGAAGAAGAAGAAGAAGAAGAAGAAGAAGAAGAAGCAGAAGAAGAAGATGGCGCAGTAACGGACTAGTTCCACACAGTTGTTATATTAACAAAATATTATATACATAAAATGATTTGGCTTAAAAGAATACCCTCCTTTTTATTTTTAAAGATACTGATTTTAAAACATATTTGACCATGATTGAAAACTTAAAACTCAAAAATTCTAAATTAACCAAAAATATTAAATTGTTTAGACATTTCAAATTTATTCCAATTGTTTAGCAGACACCAAATGTTTTTGGTTTGTTTATTTGGTTTTGTTTTTATTCCTCTTTTTCCTTTCTTTACAGTTTATTTTTTGTACAATTTACAATTTATTTTTATATTAATTTTATACCGTAAGATATTTTTGCAGAACTGTAATGAAACATCTGAACATGTGATTATATCGTATTGAAATTTTGAAATAAATAAAAAAAAAAATAATAAAAAGTGGTTCCACACGGTGGCAGCAGCGAGACATGACGGATGTTGGCTGCCGTAAAACTCCAAAGAAGAAGAAGAAGAAGCGGAAGCGGAAGTTCTTCAGTGTGTGTGTAATTCACTGAGTGAGCCAGATCAGCCTCGCTAACAAACTAACTATGTTTACTGTGAGTAAACTGAAGCGATTAGGACCCTGTGTTACAGCTCAGTCCCTCCGGAACCTCCACCTCACGGCCTCAGGTACCGGGTCCAGTACTGGGTCCAGTCTGAGAGCAGTGAGAGGGAAACGGCTCGGTTCTGACCCAAGGTCGCTGCTCAACAACAACACCACCCAGGTACTGACCTCACGACAGCCTCTCACACAGCGCTGTCAACAGGTTAAGTAAGGGGTAATGTACAGCTAGCGGGTCATTGTTGTGAAAGAATCCCCTTCAGGGCGATGCATCGCAACGGTCTGCTATACAGAAATAACAGACCGCAGAACGTGAATGACCAATCAGAATCGAGTATTCAACACAGCCGTGTAATAATACAATATAATCAACATGTTCAGATGTTTCATTACAGTTCTGCAAAAATATCTTACAGTATAAAAATAATATAAAAATAAATTGTAAATTGTACAACAAATAAACTGTAAAGAAAGGAAAAAGAGGAATAAAAACAAAACCAAATAAAAACCAAATAGACAAACAAAAAACATTTGGTGTCTGCTAAACAATTGGAATAAATTTGAAATGTCTAAACAATTTAATAGTTTTGGTCAATTTAGAATTTTTGAGTTTTAAGTTTTCAATCATGGTCAAATATGTTTTAAAATCAGTATCTTTAAAAATAAAAATGAGGGTATTCTTTTAAGCCAAATCATTTTATGTATATAATATATTGCTAATATAAAAATCAAATTAATTAAGTAAATCTCATCTGCCAAAAACTGTTATTGGTGGCTAATGAGTAATATCTCAATTATTTTCAGCATGACATCCTTTTGGAAATGTTTAGAGAGATTCCTCTGCAAATGAAACCAAAAAGAAGTAACATGAAAACAATCTACAAACACATGTTCAACAGTCTCTCCTTCACAATTAGAAAAAGTGCATCTATTGCTAACAGTTTCAAAGAATTTGGAAATCGTATCTTTAACAGGGTAGTACCTGTGTACAGTCTTAAATAACCACCTATATTTACATATGGGAGAAGTAACATGCTCAAGATGATTTCTAATAAAAGTGTTAGTGCACTTTTTATCAGCTACAGAAACTCCATTAATTGTAAGAGGACGTTCACTGAAGGACAGTTCATCGAGACATATGCTTTGTGATAAAGACACTATATTGTTGGGTATTGATCTGATAACCATATCAAACTCCTGACTAGAAATTTTAACATTATATTTGTCTGTGAAAACCTCATAACTATATAATTCACCATTTACATTCAAGAGTTGGTTTACAGTATTTATGTTATTTACAAACCAATCATGTAAGTAGAGTGTTTTGTTTCTGTGTGAGATGTACGTGTTGTTCCACAGGATACAACTGTGAGGAGAGTAATTATGTTTAAAAAGAAGAGCCCAACATAATAAGAGCTGTTGATGAAAGTTAGCTAGTTTTACAGGGAGTTCTCCAACAGAGTAAGGACACAGTAATAGAAAATTAAGACCACCGAATTTACTGAAAAGGTGATTGGGAAAAATATTCCAAAAACTATCTGGATTCTTCAGAAATCTTTTAATCCAGTTGATTTTTATAATTTGATTAAATACTGTAAAGGTCAGAACATTAAGTCCACCTTCAGCTAAACGGTTAGAAAGAACAGATTTTTTAATTTTATGGGGCTTATTTTTCCATATAAATTTAAAAAGGATCTTATCTAGTTGGGAACATATAGAATTAGAGATATCTGATGATGAGAACATATAAGAAGCTCTTGACATCCCTTCTGCTTTGCTTAACAAGACTCTACCATATATAGATAAATCCCTGGCTAACCAGCAGTTATATTTCTTTTTATTTGCCTCAATAACAGGGATAAGATTGCTATCCATAACTTCTTTTGGATCTTTAGAAATTTTAATTCCTAGATAGGTTACATTGTCTTTAACGGGAATGTTACAAATTTCAGTACAACCAATATTATTTAGGAATAGAATATAATTTTTTTTAAATTAAGGTTTAAGCCTGATACTTCAGAGAATTGAGATATAGCAGATAGAGCCAAGGGAACTTCTTTAGTGCTTTTTAAAAATAATGTTTTATCATCCGCTAGTTGTGATATTTTGATTTCTTTACCGAAAACATCAATTCCTTTAAAAGAGTTCTGTAACATTAAATAATTTAAAACTTGAGCAACCAGCAAGTAGATATAAGGAGAAGCTGGACGTCCTTGTCGCACACCTTTGTTTACACTAAATCTGTGAGACGTGCCATATAAAAGTTTCACAGAGCTATTATTATCTTTGTAAAGTGTTTTGATAGCACTTATGAAAAAATCCCCAAAGTTGAAAAAGGATAGAGTATCAAAAATAAATTTACGATTAATTGTGTCAAAGGCCTTCTGGAAGTCTAGAAAAAGAATTACAGGGTCACCAGCAATTACACTTCTATAATTAACCAAATCTAAGACTAATCTAATATTATTAGAAATATGGCGTCCAGGCCTGAATCCACTTTGAGATTCGTGTATAATGTCATTCATCCCACTTTTTAGCCGTTTGGTCAGAACAGAAGCAAGAATTTTATTATCATTATTCAGTAAAGTAATGCCACGCCAATTATCAATGATTAAATGATCCTTATTTGGTTTTGGAATAAGTGTTATCAAATCCTGTTTCATTGAATGAGGCAATTCTTCTTTACTGATGGCTTCGTTGTATACTGCAAGTAGGAATTTTGAAATTCCGGCAGAAAAAGTATGATTCTGAAGTAAGGCCATAATTTCCTGGTGATTTGTTGAGTTTAAGATTTTTGATACCCCACTTTATTTCTTCAATAGATAATGTTTCATCACATTCCTCTTTGAGACTATTACTTGCTTTTTTTACATCTTTCAAAGAGTTGAATATACTAGAACTGCTGTTACAGGTATCATTTTTATATAAATTTGCATACAAATTTGATATGTATTTTGAAATCACAGTATAATCTTCTGTTATTGTGTTTTCTATTCTTAATTTAGAAAGTGAATTTCTCTCTATGTTTCTTTTTTCTACACTAAAGAAATATTTACTATTTCTCTCACCTTCTTCGATCCACTTTAATCTGGACCGTATAAAAGCTCCCTTGGCTCTCTCTCTATAAAATGCATCCAATTCCTGCTGAAGATTTTCTAATTGTGGAGGCACATCACCATCATCTCCTAACATATTCAACGTGATGTCTGTAATACATTTGATTAAATTCTCTATTTTAACTCTTTTCTTTTTAGCCAACTCTTTACTAAATTGAATTGCAAATTTCCTAATTTTCATATTTAAGCAATTCCCAATACCTCCCACAGTCATCATTAGAAATTGCATATTTCCAGTAGTGTTCAATAAGGTTTTTTATAACTCCAGTAAATTCCATATTGCATAACAAAGAACTATTACATTTCCAATGATTAAAAACCCTTTTATCTTGACTTGTAAGATTTAGTTTGAGTAGAATTTTTCTATGGTCAGTCATTATGGCAGGACAAATTTTTACTTCTGTGACCTGTCTTTCCATATCTTTTGAAATTAGCCAAAAGTCAATACTAGACGAAAGAGAAACATTTTTGTTGCTCCAAGTGTATTGTAGATCAGTTGGGTGACGATATCTCCATATGTCCAGTAAGTTTGACCGATTGCAAAATTGAATAAGTTTGTTCTCTCCATCCTTGGATCTTGAGGGGTGTCTGTCCAATTGGTGTGACCACACCATATTAAAGTCTCCACCCAAAATAGTCTTGGCTGAAGGGAATTTATTTTTGAGGGAATTTATGATGCCTTCTAATTCTCCCAATTCTGGGATGTTCCCAGTCTGCAGTTGTCAGGACCGACCAAAAGTGGTCCAAGGAAGGAAAACCGGTGAACCGACGACAGGGTCAGACCCGAGGCTCATTGATGCACGTGGGGAGCGAAGGCTGGCCCGTGTTGTCTGATCCAATAGAAGAGCTAGATAGATAGATAGATAGGTAGGTAGATAGATGGATAAATAGATACTGTAGATAGATAGATGGATAGATAGATAGGTAGGTAGATAGATAGATACTATAGATAGATAGATAGGAAGCTATGTAGAATGATAACGTGTACCACATGTATACCTTACGGGACATCACAACAGACTTTTGGTCCAGACTTCTAACAGAGTGGCTAGAGTAAACTCTTATTGTGTGTTTTTCTTCTGTTTCTTTGCAGGCCCACTGTGTGTCAACCCGCTGTCTCTCCACAGCGACCCACTCCGAGGACGGGAACCTCATTTACAGCGGCAGCCTGGGCACTGCTGTTCGAGGTGAGTCAAGTTCACCTTGTGACATCTTTGTCTTTCTTAATCCTTTCTCTGATACTGGTGGTTATTAAGTTATAATTCCGTGGTCTAAAGATGGCTAGGCTTTCCCGCATAGTACCAGGTATACAGTATACGACAGTATATGACATCAAAGTAGTCACTGTCTGTTCCGTTGTGTGTGTGTGGACACATTCCTGTGTACACCACAGAGCAGGACACACATCCATCCATATCCATGCAGACCAACTAACACATCAGATGTACAAGCTTCCGGAGGACCTGAGGGTTTACTGTGGAAACATGACACGACACACTGGAGGAACTAAAGGCACTAAAATTGTATGTTTTCTCTCCCTTCACTTTTGCCCAGCAGCTGGGAAAGGAAGACACGGGGAACTTCTTGGGTCTTGAGGAGCTGCAGTGTTTATTTATGGGCAAACTGAAACCTACACTGTACATTTACTGCCACCACTCAACAACTTCACTGCTACTTTCTCCTCTGCTCTGATCACCACGAGCTGTCAGCTCTGAGTGCAGCCACACACTACACACTGGCCCGTTGAGCCACGCTACTCTTATGACACAATCACACTGTATGCATCAGCGTTGATGGAAAAAAGATCAGGAATACTACCTTTCAAAGGAAAGCTGCACAGAAAGTTGGGCTGCTCAGTCGCACCTTCTTATCTCTTCATTTTAATACTTAATATACCATGTTGTTAAATAGTTAAATAAGTAAATGTTATACATAGAAGGCTTCAAACAGACCCCGTGATCAGTATCGGCTGATACCGCTTCCAGAGATGATCCGTGATCGGCCCCAAACATCCTGATCGGAGCGTCCTGAGTCACATTTAATGACTCTGTGGAAATCTGATGTTTTTGCATCACAGAAGATGAACAAAGAGACATAGCTCAGTTATAAAATCCGAGCACACCACAGAGTATCTCTCCTGCTGCTGACAGCGCCGACAGCCAAAGAGTCGATCGCGCTGGATGTCAGTAGAGGAGGAACCAGCGTCTGGGTCACGCTGCTCTTACTGGAAAACAAGAAGATTTTAGAGCCTTTTTTTTCCATTCAACTTATACACACAGCATTAGGCATAAAACCAAAGTGACTGCATAAAACCAGAGGTTGCATATAGTGGACATCATGGCATTGGTTCAATTATGGAAAGAAAGTGAATGAAACAATGTAAACACAATTACTGTGTAGCATACACGGTATGGCATGATACCGTGTGGTGTTGCAGCGATACGACTGTATGAACATGTGAAATCCACTGAACTATAAATGAGTTTCTAAACCAGAGGCACCTAGTGGGACCACTGTACACTGAGACACTGATATAATTCTATTTTTAGTGTCAAAAGTTTACAGTTTCTGCATCAAACTGCAGGTTTAGGGGGATTTTACAGTGCAGTGATGCATCAACTTAATGCTGAAGGACATGAATACAATACTTGGATAACTTGGAGGTCTGCCTGATGACAGCAGTGTATGGACATGTGTAACCTGTGTTCTCTGCATCTTCTCTTTTGTCAGGGGTGAAGCTGTTTTCTTACAGCACCAGCGGGGCCAGCCTCTGTCTCATGCCCCACATCCTCCTGAGGACCGGACTAGCAGCCCAGGGCTTCGCCGTGAAGGCCGCTTTCTGCGGAGTCATTGGATTCTTCACCTTCCTCACCCCCGTCCTCCTCCACCTCATCACCAAGGGCTACGTGATCCGCCTGTACCACAACTCCGACAGAGACACCTACACTGCCATCACCTACAGTGTCTTTCTCACTGAAAAAAGGAGCGTGTTCCACCAGAGGCAGGTTAGGATCCCAGCCGTCAGCCAGATGTTCACCACCTTCTATGCTGATAAAACGGGGCTGCTGGTAAACCCGGACATGTTCTCTATTCCACATGACTACAACCACCTGATGGGCTACGATAAGCCCTTCAGCTTCGACACAGACGACATAGATAGACCTGATAAGAGCTGAAACTGTTGAATGTGATGTTAGAATATGAATTATATCCACAGCTCCAAACTGCACAGTACATACACTCACATTTCTGCCAGGGTGGAACATTCACAGAGGACCACGATATGCAACCACGATCATTTCTCAACTAGATTTACAGCTTTTTTTTGGTCAATATTTTGATGGATTTTTCATATTAATAAATTATAACTCCATTATCATGACCTGTTATCCGTTTGAAACAGTTTCCTTTTGTTGGTCTTTGCAACTGTCGTGACTGTGTTCATTCACAAGTCACTGCAGTTACTATGAGGAATGTACAAATGTTGTTGTACCAAACCCTTTTTTCATTAAACAAAAGTAGCCAAACTTCAGACGTTAAACACAAGCAGCTGTACAAGAACTTTGCAGAAATAAAAACACAGTCTAAAATGGCAATTTTTATTCTAATCAACAACTATCTGATTGAAGAATATACATCTGTGTTGTAAGATGGCGGAAAGTATGCGTGGCGGTTCAGCTGCTCCTGGTTTTAGCCGGCCTCGTTTAAAACCTGAGTTATGAAACTGTTGATGGCAAAATTATCACTGAGGATGAGTTTCTTAACTTCCTCGCGGTTAAAATAAAAACGATGAGTCAGGATGAATTAGTCCGAGTGGCTTCAAACACCTTCGACTCCGAGTGGATTCTTCAAGAAAGGTGTTTGAACTTTGTCCTGATACTAAGCAACAGGGTGTGGCCTTCAAAGGCAACCAGAAGGATGTCAATAAGATTAAAAGTTACCTAAAAGTGTTAAACGACATCCCCTGATTCGTCTCCCACTACCTGGATGAGCTGCCACCTGTAACCTTTAACAACATGGATGTCTCAAACGTGCTCTGCAAGATGGAGCGTCTGCACGGTGAAGTTAGCGCGCTAAAACCTCAGGCGGACATCGGTGAGGACCTGCGTAGTGTTACTACGACCGTTGATCGCACAGTCGCCGTTATGGAGCGTCATTGGGAGCCGAGTCGTGACGGAGGGCATGGCCTCGATGTCCCGAATGGTGGTTCGGACAAAGTTGTTAAGTGTGTAAATAGATAAGAGCAATGCAACCAAACAGCACTATGCACCAATAGAGCAGAGTACAATAGTACAATGTGACATTTTGCTGTCCATATCGGTGATGTCACCATGCTCACAGCAAGCATCCAGTCACAAGGACACGTTACCAGCCAATCACAAGCCCTCAGGAAGAGCACAGAGCTTTGAAGCCAATTTGACATATGGCCGAACCATGTAAATACAACTTCCATGTCCGTCATGTGATGCGATTGGGCCCAAAACGACTTTTGCCCATTGACTTACATTGGGAGAGAGACGTCTGTAAATTAGCAGATCATTTATTTGATAATTGTTTTTTGAGGTAGCTACATCAACTTCCCAGTACTTTCCAGTTGTGAAGTTGGTGAACATGTTTTCTTAATCTGCAGCGCGTTGAGCTCTCGGGGCCGTAGGTCTGTAGGTATACAGTAAAATAAAGTTTATAGTATAATATGCAGGCAGGTTCAGGTTCACCATCCCACCAGATTTCACATTGTATTTGTCTCTAGATGAGTGTTACCAACATCAGCAGACAACAAATAACGAACAGATTCTAATCCGTACTAATCCATTTTTTTCTGGGTGTAGATTTAGTTTCTTCTATGAAATCTGGTGATTGACATCAACCAGCGTCTGTGTCTGCTGTTTCAGGGTTGGATTGGACCGTCTTCCAAAGTCTTGATTTTTAATAATGTGTTCATGTTTTCAGATGTTATATGTAGCAAACATCTCCATGTATGGATGACCTTTTTTCTGAAGTATAGTGTCAATCAATCATCAGGTTAGTTCTCGGCCAGATGTGAATCACCTGGATCCAGATGTGAATCACCTGGATCCAGCTGTGTTTGGTCAAACAACTAATATTAATCAGTGTAAGATCTGTGTCTTCCCAACAGGAAGTGTGGTGGTAAAATAAAACCAGTTACTGTCCAGGGTGATGAGACTGAGGCAACAAATCGCACAAACACAACATTTGTCTATCAGTTCTCTTACAGATCTTTACAGAAGCATCAAATTTTTCAAGACAACGAGAAAAGCACAAAGAATGAGAAATCAGCTCTAAAAAGAACAGTTCAGCTAAGTTTTATACATATAAGATGAAGAAAAAGCAACGTGATGCTACGGTGGCTTATCAAACAGAAATACGTGTCATTCAGTGTCAAACAGCATGCCATTACACCGCAGCGCAGTCAAAGGAATACAAATGCAATACAATCAAATGTCAGGATGTACGCCGTAGTTCTGCATGTGAAACATTCTTTTCCAGAAATGTCATCCTACCTCATAAAAAATAAAGAAAGATCAGGTTTTAGAAGAACCCTGAACTAAGAGTCATTTCAGTCCATCTGAGGAGTTGTTAGTGGAGCCGTCCCCCTTCAGGAAGAGGCCTCAACATGGCCACACACATACTATCCTCACCCCAAATTCACTGAACCTGAACAAATCAGTATCATTAACACTGCTGAATCATTCCAACATACTACGTTAATGTTAAATGGAAATAAGAAAGACTTTCTCAGTAACTGGGGAGATTATAATTCCTAACATGCTGCCAATAGTGGCTGATTACCTCGTGTAATATTGTACTAGCATTTTGGCAAGTTACTTGTTTTGCTTGTTACTTGTAATCTTGGACAAGATGATCATTATCAGTTTCATCTCTCATCCAGCAGAGAGACAGGTCAAGGACGTGTTGAACCCAGCACAGCACAGAGACTGGACGCAGGGGGAACTAGTCTACGTCCATCCCAAGTGAAACCAGAGCTGTAGGACTCAAGTTTTCTCGAGGTGTTTTATTCGGTCATCTCAGACTTGTCGCAATCTTGAGGATGTTTCGATTTGGACTTTGGTCTCGATCTCAGCCTCCAGTCTCACCTTGTCTTTGGTCTGGACCAGGCCGGGACCAGCATGGCTGGCTGCTCTCTTAGCAGACTGGAGAGGCTGAGAGGCTGAGAGGCTGAGAGGCTGAGAGGCTGCCTGTCAGATGTTCATAGTTAGCTTGTAACACTGCGCAAGAATATTTTGCTTCCAATAAAAGTCTATTTTTTTGCTGAGAGTTGTTCCTTTTGAAGTTGTTTCCTGTTGCTATCACATTTCAAACTTTTCTAAATTCAAATGACTGAAGTTATATCATACGACGGAGTATTAGGGCCACATTGAGGAAAAAACAACGGAGATTTCGAGAATAAAGTCATATTACTACAAGAAAAAAAGTTGTAATTTAATGAGAATAAAGTCATCTCCTCCTCCACTAAAGAGTCAGTTTCCTCCATCAGGTCCGTGTGATTCTTTCTTCAGAATAAACTCAGTTTCTTTCACAATCTTTTCCAGGTCCTGATACTAATCAATGTGGTGCTGATGAGCCAAAAGATGAAGTATTTGGTTATTTGTGAAACCTAAACTAAAGTAGAACTTCACAAGATGCTCCACGTTCCTCATTTTCACACTATTTCCCCTCTAAAATAACACGTACAATTACTACTTTATAATATTATCACTTTCTCACATCATCATAATGCTACGATTTTTTTCTCTTAAATTTATGACTTTATCCTCATAATATTATGACTTTATTCTCATAATATTACGACTTTATTCTCATAATATAACGACTTTATTCTCATAATATTATGATTTTATCCTCATAATATTACGACTTTATTCTCATAATATTATGATTTTATTCTTTAAATCTCAGATTTATCTTTTGCCCTCAATGTGGTCCTAATACTCCGTCGTTATATCACAGTTGACTTTCACTTAAAGCGACGGGAGGACTGTACATTTTTTTTCGTTTTTATGTCAAGCCCATTCAGACCCCGTCTGAACTTGCTCTCGACCCCCTTGTGGACTTGAATTTATCTCTAACCCGTTTGGACACTGACCTTGACATACAGTACGTGTCCCTGACTACAGGCCTGTTTCCAACAACTCAAACCTGTGTGTCACACATTTTATCTTGTGTAGAAACAGATAAAAAGACATAATGGTTCTAAGTGCCGGCAGTGTTACAGATGTTTCTTAACCAACCAGAACACCAAAGGTCCCGTCCTCTTAGTGGGATTGGCAGGTCTGAGCTCTTGGAGGGAGCTCGCCACTAAACACAGAATAAATAAATAAATCAGGCAGTTGTTGGAGTGTGTGTTGGTTCACTTGTGACTAAGATAGGTTAGCGGTTACCTCCTGCTTCCAATCTTGGTGCTAACCTGGGCTGAACTCATCCCCCACCTGTCTCCGTACTGGACCGAGATAAACTTCATCTGATTTGACTCTCAGTCAGATGGCACACAGGAAGATAAAACAGATTAAATAGAAACCTTACAGTACGTGGTATCAGCGATTTTACATTGCAAACTAAAGACAACATCTGCCTCAGAAATCTGAAAAAACAAAACAAAACAAAAAGAACTAGTGGTTGGAGCTCTCGTGGACTGACAGGACCCGGTTCATTTTTCAAAAGCTGAACTCACCCCTGAACTCATTTGGCATTAGAAACAGAAAAATAAATTATGCAATCATTAAAAGTTTCAACAATCAATGTTCAAAAGTCACTAAGAGACACTTCAGTCAGTGATGTAGAAGTGTGACGTTTCCTTTCCGTTCTGAGTCCAAAGGATGCGGACAAAGTCGTGGCTACATCCGCTTTACAGACAAGCCAGCCAGTCAGTGCACAGACACACACCGAAACAATGGACTGAAATCAATTTAAATAAGGCAAATGATTAATACAAAAAACTGTAATTAATGAGCATTGCTGCAGACGTAGAGGATTATTGGGATTAATGGATTAATGGATCATTACCATTAATGAAATACAGGCACATTGCACAAAGGCATAAAGATATGAATCTATAACGTAAACAAAGAAAGACCTTTTACGAAAACATATATTACTTAAATATGGATAAATAAATAAATTTAACTGAAATCAAATTAAAAATGATATAAATATATACCAAAAATAAAAGCTAATGAACACACTCGCTCATCCAAGGCCTGTAACTTCACCATCTGAAGGCTGTCATCCTGTCACACTGTCCATTGTAAGTAAAGTTAAAATAGCGCTCCACATCTCCACACGGCTCTGCCAGGCAGCACCGTGCCCTGTGCTTTAATACCCACACTGTAACGCCACGGTGTCCGTTGTCCATAAAGTTTTTAAATAAACCACTCGGCACATCCTCGAGGTTCCACAGGTGGTGACCTCACTACTACTCCCTATGCTTAGAAAACTACATACATCCTAACGTCATGAGTCCGTGTTGGTGAGAGGGGCTCAGATGAACCACTCCTTCTTGCTCTCGTCGATGGTTTCGGTGAAGGCCGGGTCGTTGACGATGATCGCGGCGTCGGCACAGTCCGCTGACTCCGCTCCCTTGGCCTCGTTGGTGTGGTAGGAGCCTTTATGACGGAACATGTGACGGATCACAAACACCATGATGCAGAGGACGGTGAAGATCACCATGGAGATGATGCCTGGAAACAAAACAAATGAGCACTTCATTTATACCATGAACTCCTCATGATTAGTAAACTGACCCTGTGTCAGAATGAGAGCCATCGCTGCAACTACAACAGCTATTTTATCTCTTCACCACTGATGTGCAGAGTCGTGTTAAGTGTAGTAGAGGTCCTTACGAGTCCAACATTATCGACCCCATCTGAAACAGATCTGTGAAAAATCTTCCAGAACCCATAAATGTGCATAACTTTATTATTTTTTAAAAGACAACTGATCCGAACAGGCCGAGGATAATAAGACCCGATCTAAACACCAACACCGGTAGCAGCACGATGCTCCTCCACCTAACGGGACTGATGGTAAGAATCAGAAATTGGTTGTAACAGCGACACTTGTGGCCGCAATGTCAGCGACAGTCAGCGTCCTGTTGCTCGCGCTCGCCCGTGTGCACGCGCTACCTGAATGTGAGCGAGCATCAGTCAAAACAGCAGATAGAGCTGATCAAAAGAGCTGATAGAGAGCCCGCTGGGATCCACTCAGTTATTAGACACAGAGACCTGCAGTAATAAAACAGGACGGCTCAAATATATTAGGAACCGAGGGGACTTGTGAAGACCTCTACAGTGTTGCTCAGGTTTAACAACATGCAGGTAGCAGTAAAGCAAATATACACCGATCAGCCATAACATGCATGGACTCCGCTAGACCTCTGAAGGTCTGCTGTGGTATCTGGCACCAAGCCGTCAGTAGCAGATCCTTTAAGTCCTGTAAGATGCGAGGTGGGGCCTCCGTGGATCGGACTTGTTTGTCCAGCACATCCCACAGATGCTCCGTTGGATCGAGATCTGGAGAATTTGGAGGCCGAGTCAACACCTCCAACTCGTTGCCATCCACATGATGTAAGAGAAAACGTGATTCATCTGACCGGGCCACCTTCTTCCATCGCTCCGTGGTCCAGTTCTGATGCTCACCTGCCCATTGTAGGCGCTTTTGGCGGCGGACACGGGTCAGCACGGGCACCCTGACCGGTCCCCTTACACAACAAACTGAGATCCACTGTGTGTTCTGACACCTTTCTATCAGAACCAGCATTAACTTTTTCAGCAGTTTGAGCTCCAGTAGCTCTTCTATTGGATCGGACAACACGGGCCAGCCTTCGCTCCCCACGTGCATCCATGAGCCTTGGGTCTGACCCTGTCGCCGGTTCACCGGTTTTCCTTCCTTGGACCACTTTTGGTACTGTAGGTCCTGACAACTGCAGACCGGGAACATCCCACAAGAGCTGCAGTTCTGGAGATGCTCTGACCCAGTTGTCTAGCCAGCACTATTTGGCCCTTGTCAAAGTCGCTCACATCCTTACGCTGGCCCATTTTTTCTGCTTCCAACACAAAGTTCAAAGTTCAAAATGTTCACTTGCTGTCTAATATATCCCCCCCACTGCCAGGTGCTATGGTAATCAGATAATCCATATTATTGTGTTATGTGTTATTATGTTCCAGTGTATTGTCCTCTGTATTTACTCTATGTATTCTCTATGTTTGTGCTCCCTTCTGACTGTCAAGACTAAAAAAATCTGTCCATGTTGATGCAAACAGTCCTGTGTGGAGTGTCTGGTCTTTGTAAGTTTCAGCAGTTTTATGGCCTGAGGTAGCAGAAGTTAAATGAGATTTACCTCCAATGATGGCAGAGTTGCGATCCACTCCATCACCAGCAGCCTTGTCCTCATCGAAGGGGAAAACAGCTCCAGCTGTGGACAAACATCTGTTATCTGTCTGAGTTCTGACATCCTCCCCTTTCTTTTGGATTTTGACTTTGGCGTGTTCTAATGTTCCTTGAAACTGGATTATCTGTCAGTGTGTGTCTCTACCTGCTTCTACGTGCCAGGGGTCACTGGCCGAGGCCATTGGGGAGATGGTCAGGGGTGAGGCTCCGCAGTTGGAAGGGACCAGAATCCCATGGGTGCTGACGGGTGCTGCCAGGCCTGAGCGCAGCGCAGCCTTCAACGGCGCCAAGCTGTTCAACTGAACTCTGGACAGACAGCCCACAAAGCCCGGCGTGTTGTAGCGCTCGATGAGGATGGGGTCAATCTGTCCTGTTTCTACAAGAAAGACACAACAAGGGTTTTATCTTCTCTCACACGTTTAGACCACGACGAAACTAACCCAGCAACACAACTGGAACTCTTTTCAGGGCCAGATGTCTCCAGGCAACTGTTCAGGAGCAAGAGCATATTCAGATGATCATGTGTGTTTTAAAAGGGTTTTACAAGAGGTGGGAGAACACTTATATGACTATTTATATCATCATTTATGGACTATAAATAAATAAATAGCTTCACAACACTTTACATACGTGACATTATTAGAGAAATGTATTATATTTCATTGCATGCAAAATAATTTCCAATATAGCAAAGATATTGTAAAAAGGGAGGAGGATTATCGTTCTGCCAGCAGAGGGCGCCCACAGCACAGTAAGAGACATGGGATGTCTTCTGAGTCCCTGTTTAAAAAGGACACTGCTGGGTTAACCCTTGGATTGTCCTCATACTGTATACCACAGTGAGACACACAGTATGTTCCCTGTGTCAGCATGTTCTCCCTGTGTTAGCATGTTCTCCCCGTGTCAGCATGTTCTCCCCGTGTTAGCATGTTCTCCCCGTGTCAGCATGTTCTCCCCGTGTCAGCATGTTCTCCCCGTGTTAGCATGTTCTCCCCGTGTCAGCTTGTTCTCCCCGTGTTAGCATGTTCTCCCCGTGTCAGCATGTTCTCCCCGTGTTAGCATGTTCTCCCCGTGTTAGCATGTTCTCCCCGTGTTAGCATGTTCTCCCCGTGTCAGCATGTTCTCCCCGTGTTAGCATGTTCTCCCCGTGTCAGCATGTTCTCCCCGTGTTAGCATGTTCTCCCCGTGTCAGCTTGTTCTCCCCGTGTTAGCATGTTCTCCCTGTGTCAGCATGTTCTCCCCGTGTTAGCATGTTCTCCCAGTGTCAGCATGTTCTCCCTGTGTTAGGGTGTTCTCCCTGTGTTAGCGTGTTCTCCCTGTGTTAGCATGTTCTCCCCGTGTGTCAGCATGTTCTCCCTGTGTTAGCATGTTCTCCCAGTGTCAGCATGTTCTCCCTGTGTTAGGATGTTCTCCCTGTGTCAGCATGTTCTCCCCGTGTTAGCATGTTCTCCCCGTGTTAGCATGTTCTCCCTGTGTTGGCATGTTCTCCCCGTGTTGGCATGTTCTCCCCGTGTTAGCATGTTCTCCCCGTGTTAGCATGTTCACCCCGTGTCAGCATGTTCACCCCGTGTCAGCGTGTTCTCCCCGTGTTAGCGTGTTCTCCCCGTGTCAGCGTGTTCTCCCCGTGTTCTCCCCGTGTTAGCGTGTTCTCCCCATGTTAGCATGTTCTCCCCGTGCTAGCGTGTTCTCCCCGTGTCAGCGTGTTCTCCCCGTGTCAGCGTGTTCTCCCCGTGTCAGCGTGTTCTCCCCGTGTCAGCGTGTTCTCCCCGTGTTAGCGTGGGTTCTCTCCGGGTTCTCAGGTTTCCTCCCATAGTCCAAAGACATGCAGGTTCATTGTTGACTCTAAATGACCTGTCCAGGGTCCAGATAATCGGAGCCTTATCGGAGTAGATTTTGTTTTCAAGTGTCCTGGGGGGGGTGAGACACTGAACATCTAATGACAATTTTAAAGCCCCAGTTGGAGTCTCCTCATTTCTTGTCAGCTCTCAACTGTTAAAAAAGTATATTTTGTTGTTGTTGTTGGGATTCAGTCCCTCAGATGATGATGATGATGATGATGATGATGATGATGATGCTGTCTGCATCTTGTAGCCACTCTGAATTATGAATTGGATGAGACTAATATTCCAGAAGCAGCAGGGTAATAAAATGTTTGCCATGCTCCCCGTTACTTGATATTTTGCTATAGACGAGAACATTCTGTTCGGGTGAATCATGTGACCCCGTTCACCAGTGGGCCTCCGGTTCTGACAGACACACTTTAAAATATGACCTGTGAATGATGGACGGACCAAGGAGCAAACTGAAAACCATCAGGACTCACCTGAACCAGCCTTACTCGTTTCTTAACCACATTGCTTGACACAGGCTATTTCCTATTGTTTTCAATAGGAGATGATATCATCATCTATGGTAGGGCCATTCTTTATCCCCGTCATGTATGTCTCTTTTATCTAATGATAATCTGATCGTAGCTCACTGGCATTTAAGATATTTAAGACCTTTTTTGATATGTGGATGAAGGATGTATTTATCTTTGTCCTTATTTATCACAATTATTACAATTATTTCTGATATATGTACATGGATCTAGTCACTAAAACTGCTATTTATATATTTACTTTTACTCTCTTTTTGTTATTATATGATGTATGATTGTTTACCTGCCTACACGCAGCCTATTTTTCCCTCTCCATGTTTCCAGCCTGTGCTGAATCAGTTCCCAACTAGAGGAGGTTATTTAAGTGGTTGTGAGTCTCAGATCTGTTTGACTCTGAGTCGGCGTTGAAACGTTAGTCTTTAATAAAGTTTACTGCCTTTAATCCGTGTGCTCCAGTGTGCTTTGGACCTGCTCTCTGAAGTCTCTCCTGTTAGTAGATCGCCCTACTCTGTGAGCAACGGACAGGACTACTGAAGAGCGTTTGACCTTCCTTCTTCACCAAACTGACATCAGTTGTCTTAATTAATACTAATGTAATGTGACAGTGAAATAGGAGGAGAGAAATTAGAACACCCGAGAAATCAATCTGCACAAACACATCTTCACACTTACCAAAGACCTTTCCAAGAAAGATGCTTTTGACCAAGTTGAACTGGGTGTCGGAGGCCTCAGGTAGGGTGTATGAGGACACCGGGTAGTGGTCCAGCTGGAGAATATGGACGGAGGAAAGGAACAACTTTAATCTGCTCTGTTGTCATTACCACCAACAACTGTTCGTCTTCCAATAATCTACCCCCCGCCCCCCCATCAAAACTTCTTACTTCCCTCTAACTTTATTTGTCCCTAATATGAGGAAACTTGTGCCTCTGTTTGTGCCTCTCACAGCATGGAGAGATTACATTTAAAAAAGCCAACAATCACTTTCAGAAAAAAAGGCAATCTGACACACTTGTTCTACTTACAGTATTTGCAGCATGCAGTATTTGGTCTAACAGGTACTGATGTAGCAGCAGGAAGCACCAACCTGTAGTCGTATCTCCCTTAAGTTCCTAGTAATGTTGACAGAGTGCGGCTGTTCGTTGGCCATGTTACGATGGTCGACATCTATGGTGTAAGGTTCTGTGAGCCCCCCAAGACTGTAGCGGATCTGGAGAGTGCCTGTACACACACACACACACACACATAGGATAATAATGTAACAGCAGTTCATCAAATCTATATTTTATATAAATAAATATATAACTAAATGGATCAGGTATGATGTTGATGAGCACACCGTTGTGTCTGAGCACCACAGCCAGATAGTCCTGAGTTCTGGAGCTAATGTAGACCAGGATGCTGGGAGCGCTGGCGGTGCTGAAGCTGAACACCAACTCCTCCTGAGTCAGGTTGGCCTCACCGGGAACACCGACACCTGAGACGCTCTTCACCTCCTGCAGCGCAAAAGGTCCCGCCTCTGGCAAGAAGTCATACCGCACCAGGGTTCCTGGCTCAAAGTAGCCGCCTACATCTAACACACACACAGCAGAAGGAAGGGGGATTAAAACATCTTTCATCTTATCTACTGAAGAATGGTACCATCTTATCTGAAATGATGTCATCTACTCTAATCCCGCCCAGTGCTGGAGGCCGTACCATCAGTGCAGAAGGGTCCGTCGTACGCAGTGAGGGAGCAGTCACACGAGTATCCGCTGTACTGCTCCACACACTTCCCTCCGTTCCTGCAGTTCATCCCGTAGCGGCTGCAGTGGCCCTGGCAGCCTGGATTCACCCCTGGAGTCATCTGTGCCCTCTCCTCCAGGTCAAAGGTCACACCATTTATCTTCAGAGCCCGCATGCAGCCCAGAAAACCCCTGTGACCCCCCGAGGCACCTTGGAGACAAAACATATGAAGCATAGCATTAGTTTATGCACTAAAGTCTACAGCTGGTTCACTCATGCTTCACAGCCACTGGCTCATCAGCAGTAGTGTAAATCAGACTCAAGCAGGTGTGCAGACACTTTTCACTACTTTCTCTAGAATTAGAGTTATTGTTAACACTCGGGACACGTTTTTCATCACCACACCGAATGTTACAGATAAATTGTAGCTGTACAGACATACGTAGCTTTCATTAACTGGTACACAGTTTATTCATCATGTTTTGAAGTGAAACGTCACAGAAACCACCAGCATCATCCCACAAGTAACCCGGTGGGACATCTAGTCAGAGTCGTAACGGCACATTCAACACTTTAAGATCTCTGTTGACGCACCCTAAAGACAGTGGTGAGTGTATGACATCACATGTGACAGTACATGAGGTGTACGTGTGTCTTACCAACATATAGCTCGCTGTAGAACTCCAGTTTTGTGTGTCCATGTGGCGGCGTGGCTCTGACCTCTCTGTACTGTCCATTAAGCTGCAGCACGGCTTCCTTGATGTTCTTCTCAGCCTCCACACGATGCCATCGGTCGTCGTTCAGAGGCACCGGCGAGCGGACGCTGAGCTCCACTCGCACACTGCCCACGTCAAAAGAGAAGAAGACCACTGAGCCTCCTGAAAGCCCCGGGATCAGAATCAAACATTAACAGACTTCAGGATTAAAGTTTCACTCAACACAAGGTCCCTCATTTCTCATTTGATTGGAATTATTGCAACCAAACTCTATTAAAAACATACGGTATGTACTTTGGGCAACTGAAGATATTTCAGTGACTTACTGTAAGTATTTGGTCAACATGCCCTTTTCAGTCCAGCATATTTATCTCTTTATTATTTTTTGGTTTGCTTGTTAATCCATTTTCTTGATCTATTGTCAAGCACATGTTCTTTCTGTGAATTAGTGCCTGCTATATTCTTACATTTACTTCCATCCCTCCTGTCATCAGTTAGCACTAATCCTTTCAACAACCGGGCCAAATAAAGCCTCATTCTGAGGGAACTCACCTGATTACATGTCTTAGTCTAATACTGTCACACAGTTAGGGACGTTCTTAAAGTAAAAATATGTTCCTGGTTGACTAGATTGGGGTCTTATTAAAGCACCTCACTGACTAAAGCTACTTATGTTGCTTTTGGACATTTCTAATGGTAACTCCTAGTTAAAGAAAACATCTGCATTGACTGGGTTTAAAAACATTTGACTCACATCTCAACTAGAGATGTTTTTAGATTCTAAAACTGTGTGCAGTGTACACACACACACACACACACACACACACACACACACACACACACATACACACACACACACACACACACACACACAAACACACACAGACACACCTCTGAGTTCAATGTGAAGGAAGTCAGTGGTTCCCAGGTTCTCCAGAAAGACTCCGTGAGTGGACGAAGTCTTAAAGTAGAAGGAGATGTCGGTGCTGGTCTCTCCTCTGAAGGACGGGAAGTGGAGGGATGAAGCAGGGCTGGTGAAGGACGCTGCGTTCCAGAAGTTCCCTTCAGATAACAGATAACAGCAGGACATGGACGAAAATACTAATGTAAATATCTCAGTCTGTGGTGAAGATTGATGTGTGCTTGTTTCACTTACGGTCCCCCTGGCATTTGAGTGGCCCTATTGTCAGTTTGGCCTCAGATCCAGCTCTGCTTGTATCACCAACCACAACCTGACTGACTGGTAGATGGTCTTTATACACCAACAGGCCTGCATCCTCCCTCCTGTGCACACACACACACACACACACACACACACACACACACACACACACACACACACACAGACACAGGGAGACAAACACCCGTCAGTCAGGTCTGGATCATATTACACTATAGACGATATCTGAAGCAGTTTTACACTAAAACAGCCTTGGTCTGTTGTGACTTTACTAACTGATTAGATTAAACCACGCAGCTACAGCAGCAGACACAGCTTCATAGTAGAGTCCAGTCACACATATTTTATAAATAAACTATATTTATAACTATAACCACTAATTTGAAAGTAAACACAGCTGATCTATCTGCTAAAATGGTCTACTGCAGTGGTTCTCAAACTATGGTACGTGCACCACTGGTGGTACGTGGAGGAATCTGAAATATTTTTTAAAAATGAAACAAAATGAATTTAAAAACATATAATACTATCAAAATACTACTACAAATGAAAAAATACCTTAACGATGAGATCATTGAAATGGGATTTAAAATGAGTTTTGGCTTTGCTGTCATTTTATTTTGAAACAAAAAAACGTATGCAAGCGCTACTACCCCGCCACGCAGCAGCTACATAGTTGGGTAGTAGTGCGTGCAAACATCCACGATTACTTACAAGCTAAACTTTGATGACATGATAGTAAGAGGAGGTAGCTAAAATGATGAAGGGTTCAAAAACACTGGCTCCAAACGGGAACTATTAGGAGGAGAAGTGCGGATCAGGAGGAGAATATTTGGAGCAGCTCTGTAGAAACTGAAGTGGATACAAAGAACTATTTTAGGTGAATTGAATCTCTTTGTTTTATCGTGTGTTTAATGTGATTTTTTCCCCTGTTTTTATCTTTGCCTTATGGTTCTGTGTGACCTTCTCTGTTTTTATCTTGTTTTATCGCGTTTGCATGATTTTCTCTGTTTTTATCTTGCATTTTGTTGGGTAATCGCTTTTGACTTGTCTGTCACTCGACGTCACTGTAAATGAGGGAAGCCTCAGTGAATTTTCAAGTTTAAATAAAGGTTAATATTAACAAGAATACATAACGCAGATTGGAAACAAACAACACACAATGAAAAGGAATAAAACCAGAATCCCCAGACATCCTGGTTTATACTGACAGCGTACAGTAGTCATGTAGTAATAGTGTTACTAGCCAAAGCATTAACAAGGCCAGTGCTGCTGTAGTGAAGGTCTACAGGACTACAGTTCAGTGTGAATATACGAACAGTAACTTTAACTAGCTAAAGATAAGAAGCAGAGGTCCACTCACCAGGAACGCAGGTCAGCGTCACAGTTGCAGTAGTGTTTGGGGTCAGTACAGTTGTGTTCGATACCACAGGAACACTTCTGGATGCCTGGTCCTGAACCCCCCCAGTAAGAATGCCTCTCATTGGCTCGTCCTACCCACCAGGTAAACGGGACGCCATCTGGGAGTTAAATCAACACTTTACCTTCACTTCCATTACATCAATTCTCAAGTCAGACTCATTTGAAACTTGATATACAGTATACAGAAATATGTGGGTTTGAAATGCTTGGTAACAACAGGATCAGTAGTCACAACTGTAAATCGTGTGCACCATATCTCTTCTTTCAACTGTAAAGAAATCTATGGAGTTTAATATTATACATGCTGACATCTTCACACACAGTGTGCCTGGAGGCTGTAACAGGCTGTAACAGGTTATAACAGATTATAACAGGTTGTAACAGGTTGTAACAGGTTATAACAGGTTATAACAGTACCCCACACTAGAGGCTAAAGGTGGATCACCAACAAGGAGCACACACAAACAGATCTTTTATTATTTAGACTAGACGAGAGGTGACAGCTGAAGCTGCTGACGCTACAGTAGTTGTGAGAGATACTCTACCAGGAGTGTTGAGCAGACGAGACATTCGGCAGGCGTAGGCTACATACTGGTCACAGTACTCTGCACTGCTGGTGACTGACAACACCTGGACACACACACATACACACACACACACACACACACACACACACACACACACACACACACACGCACACACACACACACACAGGAAAGAAAACAGAAAGAGAGCTGCTTTTTTATTATATACAACACATTTTTAACAAATAGTTCTTTAGTGGCAACTATTTGGAGTTGATTACAATACACATTATTTGATCAACTTTTAGCTGCACACAGCAACAAAATAGAGAGATGAACAAAATAAACTCTTTTTTTTTTTTTTTGTTTTGTTATAATAAGATCCTGTTCACGTCATGTCAAAGTATTTTCATGTTATAATGTCGTATTCTTCATTATTAAAGGTTCTCTATACAATATCACAGCATTAATATATCATCATCAACTATTGTCTATATAAAGATATAGAGGAGTAATGTCTACCTGAGCAGAGAATGAAGTCTCCCTCTGTGTGTGTTGGAATCAGAGCTTCTCTGTGCTTTGTTGACATAGCCGGGCCGGCCACACGTGCCTTTTAGTGCATGTGTGCATGCCCCACTGGCTAGCACTGCTCTCACAGCTGATAACGCCGCCCCCCCCCCCCAGGTTAACACTGTTAGCTCTGTCAGCACTGTTGCAGTTGTTGCTACTGCTGTTAGCGCCAATAGCTGCGAGTCACCGGCTCAGCCGTTGCCATGTTGGTCCATTATGGTCCTATATTATTAGCGTTGTATATGCTTCCCTGAGGTCATGCTACCCGCAAATTTAAAGTCTCATATCACTGTTACGCTGAGGATATCCAGCTGTACATCTCTTTTAAGCCTGATGAGACAAACTGTCTGACTGCCATTAAGGACTGGAGGTCTATCCCTTATGTATAGTTGTGAATGTGCAGGTCCTCAAAGCGGTAAAAACCCACAGTATGAATCCAGCTGTCCTTCCTGCATCTGTCAGTTTAAACTGTGTTGTTTTCAGCCTGGATTATGACTGTAACTTCTTCTTCTTTGTGTAATATTATCATACGATCTGCTCACTGAGCTCTGATTGGTCAGTAGGAGGTGCTTTTATACGAGTTGATCTCTTATCTGGAACATAACCTGCTCTGGAGCAGGTTAGGGGTTCAGCATCAGTTACCATGGTGATCTAAACCTGTAACAAGTGATCCACCGTCGTAGGACTGAAAACCCTGAAGTTACCTACTCCGTAGTCCAGGCCTCTGGACTCCCTCTAAAAAGAGAATTTAGAACTGAACGGGACTGTCCAGAAAAAATAAAAGTTAATAATTTTTAAAAAGAAACTAAGGGCAGCAGAGTAGTGAGTATGACATGACGATGTTGTGCTGATGGAAGTGGAAATATTGTGCTGTGGGAAGAGACATCATACTGACTTCACCATGTGTGCCAGTAGAGTATACAGGTCGGTATTAGTGATTGGCCTTTTGTTGTTCATGCTGGCTCTCAGTACTTGTATATTGGCTTTTGTTGGAGAATTTATGGTAATCCCGTACACATTATGACCTCGTATTTTCTAATGTAAAATTGGCAGTTAAACATGTTTATAGAATCTGCATTCACTCTTTTTTTACTTTGATTTACTTCAACTTGTGGCTGTATCCTATTACTATTACACAAAGAAACTGATCTGAAGTCAAAGTGCTCCACTCTGACCACAACTAAACAAAGTGTGCAGCAGGTGAACCAGGTCAAAGTAAGTGAGTAGTCATTGTGTACCTGTTCATCAGTCACATTGTAAGTGATCTGCAGCACTGCCCTCCCCTCCTGGTCTGCACTGGTGACTGATGTCTGAGGAGACAGGTTGTTCTTTAGCGTGGTCCAAACCCTTTCCTCTAAAAAAACAGAAAAAATACTGTCAATAGTCTCCACACCGTCTTCAGCAATGATTCATTTGCACTATACAATATGTGAGCAGATGCATAATAACTTGTTATATACAGAGAAAAATAGTATGACAACTGCATGTTTCCATACCACAGTAGCTACTGTCACACTAACAAACACATGATTTACAAACAGACATAGGAAGACATTAGAGTGTAATAAGTGTAGCTGCTAAAGAGCAAGCATTGACAAAAGTGACATCTCACCTGTGATGTCACAGCTGACTCTGAAGGGGGTGATGGGTCCGCTGCCGTCTGGGTCGATCCAGTAGCTCCCTGAGCTCCTCCCCTGGTGCTTATACTCCTCACAGGACTGCTGATACATCGCTACAGAGGAGACACACAGCTCAGCAGACATAAAGCAGTGTGTGTGTGTGTGTGTGTATGTGTGTGTGTGTATGTGTGTGTGTGTGTGTGTGTGTGTGTGTGTGTGTGTGTGTGTGTGTGTGTGTGTGTGTGTGTGTGTGTGTGTGTGTGTGTGTGTGTGTGTGTGTGTGCGTGTGCGTGTGCGTGTGTGTGCGCTTACTCACATGTATGGCAGGTAGCTCCAGTGTATCCGGTGCCGCTACAGTTACAGCTGAATGTATCCCACGTCTGAGAACAGCGCCCACCGTGCTCACAGTGATTAGGAACACACCTGACATGATGGACAGATGGACAGTGGAAGGAAACCCGTGTGAACGCAGGCAGAACACACCAGGAACCAGGAACCAGTTCCTGTTCCCGTAAGGCACCAGATGTACCTGCCTGTGTTTTCTCTTATGTTACGACAATCTTAACTGTATAATTGTGACTGAGTTGTGTACCTACCTGTCTATGATGGCACACATGTCCAGGCTGACGTTCTCAAAGGTTCCGATGAGGCCCTGCTCCACAGACCTGAGGTCAGCTAGGTGGTCGTCTATGTGGATCATCTGCATGCAGCCCTGGAACGAGCGCTGAGGTGATCGGGTGTTGACGTGCAGGAAGTTACCTGGAGACAAGCGCAGGAGGTCAAAGGTCATTTGTCTGTGCTGCACTCCCTGTCAGCCCCATGGCTGTAGCCCGGATTTTAGAAAGGCCATGAGTTGACTAATTAGTTAAACCTGCATTATCATATTTAGCCGAGTGCTTATTATCATATAATAGAGTGATGTAGTCAGATGGAGTTGTTGATGGGACAGAGGATTGGGAGATGGCGGAGGCAGAGGGTCCACCGGCCGAGCACCACATACATCTGCTCGCTCACTTTCACTTCATGCACGAGCAGATCTGTTCCTTCAGCAGAAAACCGCTCACTTCTCCAATTTGCAGAATCGGCCTTTTAAATAGCGATGCACCAACGTGCCGGCGCACCTGGCTTCTAAAGGGAGATGATGACACTCTGTTGGTTTAATTCCTGTTAGGCCCAAAACACACCTATTAATTAAGAGACTAAATACAACCTTTTTGCATCCGGATTATGCGCCGTTTAACTAACAATAGTGGAGTTGGACACGCCCTAAATGCACTTGCACCATGCACTTTAGACCGTGCACTATCGATCGTTTTAAATAGGGCCCATAGTGATAACACACTTTAAACTAACTAAGGTCATTGGATTACATGATTCACTGCCTGAAAATAAAAACATCCTTCTCTGCCACCTCTTCATGAAACATAAACTTTACTTTGGATGGTTAGTTATCTTTCTGTGGAATCACCTCCGAAGTAGTAGGTTCCTCCGGTCTGGATGTGGATGGGGATGGCTGTTCTGACCGTGGATGCCTCGTCTCCATCGACTGTCAGCATTGCATAGTTCTCCAGTGCATTCAGATGGACACTGTGCCACTGGCCATCGTTCAGACCTGAGCCTGAAGGAAAAACACATTTCAGTCTAGAAACGTAAAGATAAAATGAACTGAGGAAATCAGCAAAATAAAAATGGAGCTCAAAGTGACGACTAGCTGAACCGACGGAGGGCTCCTGCTGAGCTCACCTGATGAGATGTCAATACGTGTGTTCTTCTTCTGCGTCACATTCATGTAGACGGTGACCTTGCCCTCCGTCAGTCCCACCTCCACCCAGCCGTCAGCCAGCGGCGTGAACATCAGCAGCCCGTTGGGGTTCCACGTCCTGAAAGACAGACTGACCGAAAGAGTGTCGCTGTCACTCTGACCCGGCAGCCGCAGGAAGGACGTGGAGTTGAAGAAGACGGAGAAGGTGTCTGACTCAGCACAGGAAAATGTCAGGTTACGCTACAGAGAGAGAGAGAACAAACACGTCTTCAGAAGCACTACTTTACCAGAGCCTTAATTATGAGTCTTGAGTTCAATATAAAACTGTACAGTACTGAACTCACCACACAGAGATTAATCATGCAAACCTTTTCCAAAGCAGTACTAAGCATTTTTTTTAAAGGTATAACTTGTACTGTAGTGATGAACCAACCAATCGCCCACTGTGCAGTTCTCATATAAGCATATTAAATTATTTTAACCCAATTATTCTATACTTAAAAGATACTGTTTGTAACTTCTTACACGTATAAATCAATGTGGGTCGGTGTCTCATGCACACTCGCGTGTGGCTACGCTGTTCAGACTCAGACTCAAACACAAACTACACGGAAGCACCAAAAGATCTAGTTGTCAGCTCGTCTTGTAAACAGTGTTAACTCTTCCTGCTTCAGCCTCCCGACCGCGGTCAGAAGACACAGAGGAGACCGGAGTCTCTGCTGTACTCTGCCTGCCTGCCTGCCTTCACTCACACGCCGCGCTCGTTCTCACTCGCTCTCACGTGCATGCGCGCACACTACACACAGCAGAAGAGTTAGTTTAGCTCTGAAAATATCTAGTGAATGTACAGTGGAAGTTTGTGCAGAAATAAATGCTGCAGCTCCTCCAGACCAACAGAGGTTTCCCGTGTCTTGTGAAGTAACCGGGTACCGGAGAGAGTAACGTTATCGTCTCCGACCAAAACTCCGGTGTCTCCCCTGTTCCTTCTGACCGCGGTCGGGAGGCTGAAGCAGGAAAAGCCAACACTAGGATCAGCATTGATTTATGGAGAGACCTTCGTCTGGTCAGCTAACATTACTGCCAACCCGGTGAAATATAGAGTGATATTGTGGTTTTAGCTGACGTGTGTCGCCTCACTGTTTAGACCGATGCTCGTTCATGTCTATGTAAAGGGATCACAAGCGCGAGCAACAGGACGCTGACTTTAGTTGACTTAACGGCCACAGGTGTTGCTGTTAAGAAGACATTTCTGATTCTAACATAGAGTCCCTTTAAATGATAACAACATCTTCAAAGCCGACCAGCGTGCACCTGCCCATATTCTTATGATTTCCAAAAATAGAACGATATGTTGACAGTCAAATCCTATCAGGTAGTGATGTGTTTTTCTCCTTATGAAAGCAACACCAGTGATTGTCGGAACAAGGAGAATTTGAAAGAGATCTTCATGTTTAAAAATCAGTGGAGCTCTCCTTTGAGCTTCGAGGTCGGGGGCTCTGGAAAAAAAGTCAGTAAGTGGACCATGAGGCTTTGTGTCTAATGGAAAATATTTAGACTTACAGGCTATTTGTTGCACATTTATTTCACCAGTAGATGGTAATGTTCAAATTTCCACAGTAAATACAGGTTGTGAGTATTTCTCTGTGGACGAAGCGTCACAGTATTTATATAATACTTAGATCTGATTTATAATGAAAAAAGACATGAGAATCTCACTTTTACAATTAAGTGAGATTAAAGTAGTATTCTATTCTAAAGACAGACTAAAGACGGATAAATAAAATACACACACACACTCAACAGCCAGAGAGAGTCTGACTTACGAAGCTGGAGGTGTCCACCTTCTTCTTGCGGACCAGGTTAGTGATGTTGTCTCCGTTGTAGGTCATTCCCTCCATGCAGCCCACAAAGTTCCCTCGGCCTCCTGAACTTGGCTTCGCTGATACAGGCAGCCCTCCGAAACTGATCTGAGGACGCAGAGCAGAGCGACAATGATCCTACTGTACTGTGATGTTTATAGTGCTGCTGTGACCAACAAACACACCGACTGTCAGCAACTCATATCACATAATTAGCTTTCAATTCAGAAAATGCAATATCACAATAAAACACTGATATTATGTTGTATTGCCAGGTGGAGTACTGTAGAGGCTCAGTCAGACCCCAGACAGATGTTTTCACCTGTAAGCCTGCTGTGAATATCAGTCACAACAACTTCTTCAGACATGACTTAAAGCTGATAAGTAGTACTTCCTAGTCTAGGCCTCAGATATATACAAGTATTTGGTGTAGAAATTTAGTGTGTAACGTTACACCAGATGCTTCCAACTACGTTATCTGTGGTCGTGTACAGAACGTGAAAAATACCACGACAGACTCAGAGTTCGGCTGAAAGTCACCTGTTGACGCGGCCACTCGTTAAACGGAAACACCCCGTTGCTCTGAAACGTCGTAATCCTGTCGTAATTCTCCTCTGTTTGAATATCGATAATGACAAGCGAACACACAACAACCAGACATGTTGATGCTGGTAACAGTTTTAATTCCATGTTTAAAGCTCGCTAACTCGTCTGGGTGGCTTCTGGACAAAACGCCACTTCTGTTGCCAACTTGTGTGTTGATGATGTTGGCTGTAAAAGGAACTATACTGTAGGAGCCAGCAAAAGAAAGTCTCTGGCGCCGCCACTGGAGACTGTTCACTCTCTGTCCACTCTCTGTCCACACTCTGTCCACTCTCTGTCCACTCTCTGTCCACTCTGTACTTCACCAGCCCTGAAGGCAGCGTTTTCTCTGAAATAAGATTTAAAAGGTGCAGTCAGCGATTCTAATCCAGTACACTCTTTGTCAATCTCCGGTGTTCATACACTCCGGTGTTCATACACTCTGTAAATGGGAAACAAACAAAACCACATAACACTATTCCAGCCAATCAGCAACGGGGGCGTTCATGCTCGTGCACAGGACAGTGGGAAAGGACGTGGACATACAGTATATAAGAGAGAGAGGCAGCGGGAGTTCTCCAGAATCGCTGACTCCACCTAAAGTTCATAATGTCCAGACACCTTTCCTGCTCTAAAAGATAAAATGTTAAAAACATACTTTTGACTGATGGGGGTAATGGGCATCAAGGACATAGTACTAGCTAGCATGGTGGTACCTATGAAAGCAGACTGTGTCCATCATCTTCCTCTCACACACACATACACACACACACACACACACAAACACTGTGGCAGCAGTAGCAGTAGATGACGCAGCTTTCATGTCTAAAATGACTCCATATATCAACTCAACCATCTCTTACATTGCAGACCAGGTCCTGACTACTGTAGATTAGTACATCCACACAAAGTGTGGAAAAAAATGACATCGTTGTCTCTCAGTTTTGGACCCCCCTCCACACTAAGAAGAGGTTTGTCTCACCTAAAGACTGAACGTTTGGAGAAGAGTCTCAGCTGACAGCGTGTTTAGTGGTGACAGGTGAAATGCACCGTAATGAAAGCAATGACAACCTGACGAACAGAATGAAGAAGAGGAGATACAATTTTCCTACTGTTCAGATGTTACAATGTGGATGCAGATCTTCAAGTAGACTATTCGGTCTTAGAAGAGTTTTCATCTTAAAGAACCACTATAACTCACAGACCTCTGAGCTGGGAGCAAAGTCCCAGGATTGTGACATGAGGCTTAAATAATAATAATAATAATTATAATAATACCTTTATTTATATAGCACTTTTCAAACCAAGTTACAAAGTGCTTTACAAATACATAAAAGGCAGCACAAATTAACTATTAAGGTAGTAATAAATAACAAGACTCGGTCAAAACCGAGTATATGGCTGGACCGTATATGGTCAGTATGTGAATTTGTGACTAAATTCTTACACAAATAGTCAGTGGTCATGTCTATAATGTTTTGTGAACAGTTTTTTCCACTTATATCTTAATGTTTGATTGAAAGACAACTTAAAATGAAGCAAATTATATTCAGTAATGTAAATGGTAACATTTGTAGTATATTATACATTTTATACAAGGTGAAAAGGTATTAGCATGACATACAGTATGCAAGGTTAAAAGTATTTCAGTTTTTTATTAAAGCATGTGTATTGCATTCATCAGTGGTGTGTAACAATATATACCTACTTCGCGAAAGTTTATCAGCATTGAGATATTCCAGCTGTCATCACTGACGTTGTTGCTGCCGTATTTATTCCTAGATGGAGTGTTAATGGAGCAGCTGCAATGTTAACGCAGCCTGCAACTGATCGATCCGAACTCCATTCAGAAAACAAGCATTTTAAAAGTTGTTTGCTTGTCGTCTTGCGGACAGACGCGACAAAGCATGAATTCGGTCTCTTTACAAATCAACATCATAATGTCGTTATTTCGGCATTATTTTGATCCGTTTATTGCAATTGAATCACAGCACAGTCGGTTTATTTTGAGTTCATACCGCAGTAGTGAGGTGTAGCTGCTAGATACAGTCAGTGCAATGTCACTGTATGTGAAACAAGCTTGCTGTCGGGTGATGTTATGAACCCAGACACGACGGCGTTTGGTTTTCTGACATATCTGGGACTTCCACAACATGTACAAGGCAGCAACAGCGATTATCTGCGAGGCGAAAATTTCCTTCGCGCTTGGTTTGAATGCAGAGTAACACAATACGAAGCACAACATAACATAACTTAACTTAAACGAACATAAACAATAGCACATGCACAACAACAGCACGTATGCAATGATACATTAAACCGCTGACACGCTCCCCAGAAAACGTAAACACAGAACTGTTCTCTGCCTTTTCATTTTGAAAGAGCAACGACCAATGAGGAGACTCCAACAGTCAGCCGACCAATCCTATAACTTCATCACTCAGTCAGTCAGTCAGTCACTCACTCAGGGACAGACTTTTGTGTTTGTAGGACTGGCCCTCTGCGGTCCAGCCAAAAATATAGTTGATACGGTAAAAATGACAAGCAAGGTACTAAAACACAGTAAAAACAAGTAGAATAATAGCAAGAATAACTGATTAAGAGAAAGCAATTCTGAAAAAGTGTGTTTTTAAAAGAGATTTAAAACACAAAGCAGAGCTAGCCTGCTTGATCAACTCCAGCAGGTCGTTCCAGAGTCGTGGAGACGTGACTCCAAAGGCTCGGCCTCCTCTGGTTTTTAGCCGTGACCTGGAATAACTAAGAGACCTCTCAGGCCGCATTCAGGCTCGTAAAGGGTCAGTAGGTCTGTGATATAATCAGGGGCCAACCCCAACCGTGCTTTAAGAGTAATCATTAAAATTTTAAAATCAATTCTAAAACGTACAGGTAACCAATGTAAAGATGCTAAAACTGGTGTTTAGTGGACTCTTCTGTTGGATGTTGTGAGTCGTCTCGCTGCAGCATTTTGAACTAGTTGAAGTTTGGAGAGGTTGTGTTGGGTGAGACAAGAACTCAGTGAGTTACAGTCGTCTAGACGGGATGTAATGAAAGTGTGGAGGACTGTTTCTAGATTCTTAGGAGATAAAAAAGATCTAATTTTGGAGATATTGCGAAGTTGTAAAAAGCATGATTGAATAACTGGACTTCACCTGTTGGTCAGAGTTAAGTTTGTTGTTGAAGATGACACCAAGATTTCTACAATGGGTTTTGATGAAGCAGGACAGAGAACCTAAGTGACGGAAGAAGTGCTCGCTAGAGGAGTCTGGACCTCTGATGATGGCTTCAGATTTATTGGAGTTTAGCTGGAGAACATTTTGTGAAAGCCAGTTTTTAACATCTGTGAGACAGGATTGTATATTGACCAGTTGTGTCAGATGAGTCTTTACCTCATAGTCCAGGTCCAGGTGGTCAAACTCTCCATTGGTCCTGAACTGCTGAGTGTGATGGTCCAAAGTGAAGTTGACGTTCCTTCGGTGCCGCTCTATGACCACTGAGTGCCAGTGGTCATCATCCAGTAAGCTCCCACTGGTCACAGACGTGTGACCCTGAATGGAACCGTACTGGTTACTGCCTGGAGAGAGGTGAGGAGATCACACAGCGACAGGTTGTAGATGTTTATCGAGTCACTTCTGACAGCAGTAGATAAAACAGTCCTTAGACTTGATAGAAGGCTACCTAAGTTGATGCTGAGCTGCAGTCTTGCCCTGCGGAGCTCCAGGGAGATGTAGTCTCCCTGCTGTCCCTCTCCATGGAGCAGGACCCCCTCTCCAGCCGCGGATCTAAACTTAAGAGAGATGACATCCTTCACAATCTTTATCTTCTTACTCCTGAAGCGATGGGAGATGACACCATGGCCGTCAAAACTGATAACATCTGCCCCTGGAAGACAAAAAAAAAAGGTCCTTAAAAGAAAGTTCAGAGAAATGTTTTCAGAATCATCTTGTAGTTACTGTTCAGCTGGAAGATGAGAAAGTTTGTGACCCAGCAGCCATGTTGAGATCTGTTGAGGAAATACCAAGCACCGCCCACCAGCCGGAGCACAGCCAATAGGAACGCTCTCTCTCTCTGAAATGACCTGTGATTGGTCAAAGTCTCCCGTCATTCTAGATTTTCTAAAGCCTGAAAACAGAGCCATGAGGAGGAGCAGAAGTCTAGTTTTCTCTCAGAACACTTGAATTATAATATGCTGAAAGGTTATTATGGACTTTTTGCCCAATGAGGCCAAAAATATACTGCCTACTGAAGCTTTAAAGGCCCTGCCAACTCAACCTTCACTGGTGATTTGAATTATTTTACCTGATTAATATCCCCCTGACTCCTCTGTTAGGGTGCTACTAACTGCACCTTTATCATTCTTATTAGTGTACGAGCTTCTTCAATACAGCATGATGTTCATTTAGTAAATTATGGTCCCATTTAGAGTCAGATAGACCATAAAGCAGGGGATGCTTTAGGGCGGGGCTACCTTGTGATTGACAGGTCTTTACCACGGCGTTGTCCGGTCTGGGAGTTGTCCGTGTTTTCGTCTTACAACTTTAACCCTTTCACAGTGTGTTTTCACTTCATTGAAGTTAATTGTAACATTTTGGTCGCCTACAAATATCTTATTCAGTGTTTGTTTGTTCTTAGCTCCTCCCTCTACTGTCACTTCTGGTTGCAAAAAAACAAGATTGCTACGGCCAAAATGCTGAACTCAAGGCTTCAAAACCGTAGTCCACAAACCAATGGATGACGTCACGGTGACCACTTCCACTTACTATATACAGCCTATGTTCATAACTCATCTCATTAGTGTCTAAATACGATCTGTAGATGAGCTCCGCTGGCCAGCCTGCTGCTTTACTTGCAGCACTATGTGCTCATTTCTTTTACGCAGTGAGTTTTTGATCTCACATCCCCACCTGATTACTGACTAATTGAGCTGTTTGCCTCGACTTTCCCTTATTTATAAATCTCAGGAATTTTTTCCTTTTTTCCGAAATTGTGAAGTGCTACTCTGATTAATTATCACAAAGTAAACAATGTGATTTATCCGTCATTGTAACCTGCTGAGCTGAATCAGACAGATCCTGCAGCATCTCTTCTGGTGATCAATGACATTGATGACAGCTACCTCATTAAATATGTAATCTTTACTGTGTGAATATAGTGTTCTGCTGTTTATCATTCATTTCTTTATTTATTTTTATTTAATTTCTTTATTAAGTTTGTTTCATTGAAATGTAATTATTTCCTCTAACTTCAGTGCAGTTGCTCTTTATTCAGGCGAGGTATCCACTGTAAGACACTGCAGGAAGAAGTCCAATAATGTAGTTCAATGTACATTGTGGATGGGAACCACCGCTGCATGTTCTACAACACTGTCCGGCACATATTTCAGAATAAAAGCCTTGTGATAACAAATGAGGGAATTCTGTCCATAGAAAAAACGCTTGAGGGCTTTTATTTTGAAATGAAAGCAGGAAGTGTTTAAAAACAAGTCTTTACTTTTTTTCATCTCCGTAACATTTTCTACAGATAGAGACATGTAAGCTGTAGTAATGTTGCTGGTATGATGTTAATATACAGTCAATAGATCACTTCCACTGTCTGTTGCTGCTGTGAACCGCGCGGCTCGCATCAAAAATAGGTGGGACCTCGAATCTCTAGAAGAGACGCAGCTAAGACGCACGTGAGACGCACTGTGTGGCTGCTCTAACCTGTTAACATGGATGCCGAAATAAAAAACAACAGGTAACGCAGCCGCCACGCGCTGCTTACGTTCCTGGTGTGGACGAGGCTTTACTCACTGGGAAAAACACAAGATATTCCCACCAAATTCGAAAAAGCGCTCCCTCTGGTCCACAGCTACAGTATATACCTGCCAAGTGTGAAGATCGGATGAGCTGTAAACTGCATGGGATTGCATAAAGGGGAGACTCGTGGGTACCCATAGAACCCACTTTCATTCACATATCTGGAGGTCAGAGGTCAAGGGACCCCTGTGAATATGGCCATACCAGTTTTTCTTCACTAAAATTTAGTCTTTGCAGCGTTATCTAGCCTCCTTCCCGGCTGCTAGCATAACATGGTTGGATTCATTAGGTTTTCTAGTTTCATATGATACCAGTATCCTTCTAGCTTTAAGACTGAGCCGCTACAACCTCTTAAAGACAGTAATGTCAGTCGGGAATGCTTGCGATCTTGCGGGTCTCAGAGGGTTAACTTTCACTGGGTCACAGTGGGCGGGAAGCACAGACGGAGACAGACAACCATTCATATCCACACCTACAGGCGACTTATATACCTATATAGACACGTTGGGCTTTTTAGTATAAGGTGACAGTATTAACCTGCCTCCCCTCCTCAAAGAAAACCTTTAATGATGCAACATACTGTGTAGAACAGAATATCTGGCTGGTGGAATCAGGTGTCCCTCACTTGTACTCACAATACGAGCAGCCGTAGAGCTCCAGGCGTACTCCGATACGTCCCTCCTTGCTCCAGTCCACTGGGATATAGCGAATGTAGCGGGCCAGGATGGCGTGCTGCAGCTCATAGCGAACGACGCCCTCACTGTTCACGTTTCCCTCAAACGTCTGAAACACACAGAAACAAACATGCTGCAGACTTATGGCAGGAAAGTCTCCACGGTCCTTATAACCGCAGGCAGTTACATTTTCCACATGAGAAGTCAAAAAGAAGTTGGAAAAATGTATTCAAAAACGCTTGAGGGCTTTTATTTTTAAATGAAAGCAGGAAGTGTTTAAAAATAAGTCTTACTTTTTTTCATCTCCTTAACATTTTCTACAGATACAGACATTGAAACTGTAGTAATGTTGCTGGTATGATGTCAATATACAGTCAATAGATCACCTTCACTGTCTGTTGTTGCTGTGAACCGTGCAGCTCGCGTCAAAAATAGGCGAGACCTCGAATCTCTAGAAGAGACGCAGCTGAGCTGCTCGTGAGACGTGCATCTCACGCGGGCAGTGTGGCTGCTCTAACCTGTTAACACGGACGCCGAAAAATGGGATTTTGGAATTGTTTTTTTTTGTAGCGTGGCTGCTATAGTAACTCTCCCAACGGTGAACTGGAGATAGTGAACGCAGCACTGTGGCTGCTACAGTAACTCTCCTGACGGTGAACTGGAGACAGTGAACGCAGCACCGTGGCTGCTACAGTAACTCTCCTGACAGTGAAATGGGGACAGTGAACGCAGCACCGTGGCTGCTACAGTAACTCTCCTGACGGTGAAATGGGGACAGTGAACGCAGCACCGTGGCTGCTACAGTAACTCTCCTGACGGTGAACTGGGGACAGTGAACGCAGCACCGTGGCTGCTACAGTAACTCTCCTGACGGTGAACTGGAGACAGTGAACGCAGCACCGTGGCTGCTACAGTAACTCTCCTGACGGTGAACTGGAGACAGTGAACGCAGCACCGTGGCTGCTACAGTAACTCTCCTGACGGTGAACTCGAGACAGTGAACGCAGCACCGTGGCTGCTACAGTAACTCTCCTGACGGTGAACTGGGGACAGTGAACGCAGCACCATGGCTGCTACAGTAACTCTCCTGACGGTGAACTGGGGACAGTGAACGCAGCACCGTGGCTGCTACAGTAACTCTCCTGACGGTGAACTGGAGACAGTGAACGCAGCACCGTGGCTGCTACAGTAACTCTCCTGACGGTGAACTGGAGACAGTGAACGCAGCACCGTGGCTGCTACAGTAACTCTCCTGACGGTGAACTGGAGGCAGTGAACGCAGCACCGTGGCTGATACAGTAACTCTCCTGACGGTGAACTGGAGACAGTGCGGCACTGATTCCTGCAGAATGTGAATGACGATTTTGTGCAATTTTTGACGATTGCATCAAATGGTTTTAAAGGGTTAAAAGGAAAGTTTAGATGAGATGACATTAATACAAAACATAAGATTCTTCCTTACCCAGATGTTTCCATCCTGGAGATAAGGCCTCCAGTTTTTCTGCGTGTCACTGTAAAGCAGCCGATACTTGCTAGTCCAATCGGAGCTAGTGTAGCGACCCTGTGTCACTATGGCAACCACCTTCTTCCTAGAACCCAGGTCCACCTGTAACCACTGGTAACGGTCTGTATCCAAGGGCGACCAGCCTCCAGCACCTAGTTTTGTGAGTGTTGTAGGGTGTGTAGGGTGGACAGGGTGAATGATTGGAGGAGGGGAAAAGGAAGAAAAGCAGAAAAATGTATCTGAACATACTTTCTTAAGCATTAGGCAGAGTTGTATATGTACTGTTTCTTCATGATGGACGATGTCATTGCAAGGAGTTTAGTAAGTACAGTCAGTTAATCCCTAGTTTCTGTCAGATGGAACAAACAAAGAGGCACCGGCAGAATTCCTCTATGTTGCGTAAACCCGGCACAAAATGGCGGAGGGTCCACAGGGATACAACCTGAACACTCACATTTTGAATCTAAAGTGGTAAATACAGTAAAGTATGGAAACACTTTGGGTTTCACACATTGTCAGGAAAAGCAGAGCTAGACATCATGGCTAAAGCTGCATGCTAACCACCCATATACTAACATTTATGTTAAATGCAAGTACCGTGATAGTAGCGAATAGGGAGATAGGTGTATCGTCCCATCAATAGATGATAGTGATTATCATACTTACCTGGCAGGGGAGATACAGTGATCAAGTAGGTTGTTCACCAAGGGCGAGGCTCAGCAATTGCACTACGGTTGTGCTGATCCCTGTGAATTCCCCAAATGTGGGAATCTCAACGGCATAATTTCTGGTAGTGATATAGTATATATCTATATATATCTGTATATATAGATATATATATATCACTATATATATGATATATAGTGATATAAAATTTGGCTGTAGCTCAGTGGGTAGAGCGGGTCGTCCATTAACCACAAGGTTGGCGGTTCGATCCCCGGCTCCTACAGACACTAAAACCCCGAAGTTGCTCCCCGGGCGCTTGCAGCAGCTCACTGCTCCTAAAGATACTTAGGATTGGTTAAATGCAGAGGTCAAATTTCATGTATGTACCTGTATGTACTATGACAAATAAAGGTTTCTTCTTCTTAAGAAATGTGGACGTGCTACCAAGGAGATGGGTCGCACCATGGCAGTCGGGCAAAGGCTGCTGCAGCTCACTGAGGAGGGCGTCTCAGACAGAGAGAGAGCGCTTGTGCTTGGCAATGATGGTCTACTGCTTCAGTCCCCAATTCTGTCATGTTGGACCAGACCAACCCCCCCCCCCCCCACCCCCGGTTCTGCTGGAACCACAGCAGAACAGGTAAGTTGGATCTATTTAATAATAAGATGCATTCATTAATAGTTTCTGAGCTGTTTTTTTGGCAAATTCAAGCAATACCACAGGTCAAGCATTCAGCCTGTTCCAGAGGGGCCTGTTTTGAAAGGGCACTGCACTAGTGTAATGAATGCAACAGTGAGAGTTATCACTTATCCCCCAGGACCTGCCCTTTGGTCCTCCATGGCCAACCTGCAGAAGAGCAGGGCAGAGAGGAGAGTCTTCCAAGTGCACAGAAATCTACGGTAAAGACTTCAGTGGAGAAACATTTTCGAATATGTGTCTCGTTAAGAATTCTTCCAGAGACTAATGACAGAACGCAATCAAGGTTTATGCTGTCCTCAATGATAAAATCAATCAATTTTTGGTGAGGTAAGACTTAATGTCTGATCTTTGGATGTGTGGTGATTTCTCTTGTGCTCCAGATCTTTCTTAGAGAGTAAAAAGCAGTTCTAGCCTTCCCTATCCTTGATCTGGTGTCTTCATCTGAGCCTCCCGTGGTGTTAACGATACTTCCCAAGTAGGTCAATGATGAAACCTCCTCAAGAGCTGTGTTGTTGATGGTAACAGGGGCATCATTCTTGTTGGTGATTCTCATGATCTTTGTCTTGGTTAGGTTGATGTTTAGTCCTAACTTTTCCGATCTTGTGGCAAGATCTGTAGTTTTCTCTTGCATTTGCTTCTGTGTGTGAGAAAGGGTTGCGAGGTCGACTGCAAAATCCAGGTCCTCGAGATGTTCTGTGAAGGTCCACTGGATGCCTCTCTGTTTTCCTTCAGTTGTCTGCCTCATGATCCAGTCGATGGATAGTAGGAACAGGAATGGAGATAGTAGAAATCCTTGCCGCACTCCGGTGTTGACTTGGAACTTCTCTGAAGTTGCGCCATCATGTAGGACTTGGCAGTTCATTCCTTCGTAGGTGTAGGTCTCCCAACAGCATCACCAGGCAAGCTCTAACCTGGAACCCCCAAGGGAAAAGAAAAACAGGGTGACCGCATAACAGCTGGCGGAGGGACGTTGAAGCCGAAATGAAACAGAGCGGACACAACTGGCAAGAACTGGCAAGGGCAGCACAAGACGGGAGAAAGTGGCGATGGGTTGTCGGTGGCCTATGTTCGGCAGGAAATAAAGAGGCTTAAGTCAAAGTAAGTCGAGACTTAATTAACCTTTTTGACATTTAAGGTCATAGTTCACCTTGCTCACTCAAGGCTTTCTGCCGTGGTCGAAATGGAGGGGAGGAGAGTACATGGCTTTCAAGTAGAATCCGGGGATGGACAGGTCACCCTTCTCCTGCCAACTTGGACAGAGTGTGTAACCACATCCCAAATGACTGGCCAAAGATTATACCTCAAGTCGCCCTTTGCCACCCACACCTACAATTTATCGCAAAAGAGATACCAGAACTCAACCCTCAAGCTCCAATAACGCTGCTATTTGAGAGAGATATAGGATAATAAGAATCCACAATGTGAGGAAGCAGATACATGGACCCCACGGCGCCCCCAAAGAAGCAAAAGTCCAAGGGCCAGATACCATTATGTGAAATCCTCAAGAGGACAAAGGATGATTAAAAGTTAGCGCACTTCCGTTGAAGACCTTACTTTCATGAACATGATGGAGGAAGGTTTCTACAAAGATGAAGTGAACAATTGGGTAGCTCCTCTTCCATTTAAGCAACAGAGATGCTGTCGGCCTAGCAACAAGGCTCAGGCACAATGAACCCCAAACAGGAAACCTCTTTTGTAGGTTTACCATCCAAGAAAACCAGGCCAAATCAGAGTGGTCTTTGATTCAAGCAGCCAGTTCAATGGTGTTTCATTCATTGACATGACTCTTGGCAGGCCCGCCTTTAACAACAGCCTTCTTTCTGCAATTTTTCTGGTACCAAGATAATTATCCCAGCAAAGACGTTACTTGCGTCACCTGCTGTTGCAATTTATGGCCTCAGACTGACAGTGTGAGAGGAAGAGATAATATGGAGCCGATGCCCAGGAATTGGATCTTGGAATCAACTCTTGGAGCTGAGCCTTGGTTATACTCCCAAACGGACGCATGCATGGACAGACACTACAGTAGCGTAGTAGTTCTGTTTACACTGTCCGCTTGGAGGATGGGTTACACACATGCGCAGCAGATCGCTGTGCCCGCGCAGACTTACAACAAATTGAACGTCCACACAGAGCCTACGCGTACAGCGTCTAATTACAAAATTTACATCATGCAGACACTAGCGAACACTAGCGAACACTAGCGGACCCTCACGGACACGGAAAGTATAACTTTGGCTTTAGTCTGAGTTAGGTTGGACCTCAAGGGTGACACAAGGGTGAGTTAAACTTGGAGTTTATTGGGACCTCAAGGGTGATAAATTTACATTTCAAATATACAACTACAAAAAAAAACATTCAAATGCCGTGAAGTCCTATCAACTGTGAATGACTTGTATGATCCCCTTGGGTTTGCAGCTCCTGTTGTCATACGAGGAAAAGCCAATCTCCAAGACCTTACTGCTGACGCACGTAATTGGGATGCACTGTTGCCCGTTAGAAAGCCGGAGTAGTGGGAACAATGGAGAGATGCCCTTTATGAACTCCAACATTTTCAGATCTCTAGACCTCATGCTCAAGCTTCCCCATCAGCAGCTCTATGCAGAGTACTCTTGAAGATTACATCCTTGGGAAAGAAAAAAATTAACCCCTCACTCAGACCTTGCTATACCAAGACTGAGTATAATGAAAAGAATCCCATCATAATACCAGGACATCACTACATTCCAGTTCTGTTGGCAAGGTACTACCAAGCTAGCAAGCTGGGAAGATTTCTCTAAGAAAAAAAGATTTCTAGAAACTTCAACCCGCCCCATGCATCCATGCAACGGATGATAAGAATAATCTAATGATGGCTGTTGCCAATTCCAGGCCTTTGGTATCTGTGTCCACTGATCCAGAAGACCCATTCATACTTACCCCTGGGATGCTGCTCACACAGAAAGTTGGACCGTCTCCTGCCCCTTAAATCACTAAACCACTAAAACTAAAACCAATAAACCATTACCGTATACTCCAATAAAAAGGTATGGGTCTCATATGAAATAAAGAAATGTCTCAGCGAGAAAAGGACTGCCTTTGTTCAGCGAAACATGGCATTATTTAAAGAAAAAGGGCTGAACTTGCGGGAATTATTAAAAGATCCAGACAACAGCATAGACACCAAATGGAAAAATAATGCATTACTTGTGATGCAAAGAAAGCATGGAGCAATACAATATAATACAATGATGGCCAGAGAGAGGCTAGGTTACAACACTGATTACCCATAGATACTGACTTCTTTGCTAGTGAGTTAAACCAGTTCTACAGTAGGTTTGACAAAGACACTCATAGGGACATACTTGACAGAGAATGTAGCCCAGTTTGGGATCCTATCACACTTACTGAAGAAGATATAGCAGGCAGTCCTGCTAAATAAGGTCACACAAAGCTGCACGGCCAGATGGTCTCAGAGGAAGAGCCACTGCTGGGTGCACTTATCAACGTAAAGGTGCTTTTACAAGATTATTGCAGGGTCTGCTTGATGCACATGTTGTGCCTCTCTCATGGAAGAGATCCACAATCTTTCCAGTGCCTAAAAAAAGTTGCCCCTCCTTGCTGACTACAGACCCATTGCTCTTACCAGCATCTTATGCAAGTGCATGGAAAGGGTTATACTGGGGGCGCCTAATATCTCCTCATGGTCAGCTAGACCAGCTATTCTCAACCACTGGGCCGGGGCCCGCTGGTGGGCCTCAGAGCGCCATCTAGTGGGCTGCGAAGGTACTGCCAAATGGTTAGATTAACCTCTTTAAAATCCAACGGCCGCTATTCTGTCTTTAAGGGATTGTATAGCACGTTCAGTTTTAAAGCTAGAGTAAAAATACTGGTATCATATGAAACTAAAAAACCTAAGGAATACATTGGTTCCCAACCGTGCCAGCTTGTCGGGAAGAGCGCTAAATAACGTTCCAAAGTTGCGCTAAATTTTGGTGAGGAAAAACTGGCATGGCCATTTTCAAAGGGGTCCCTTGAAAATGGGTTCTGTGGGTACCCACGAGTCTCCCCTTAACAGACATAGCTAACGTTCTTGGATGCAGTGGCACAAAATATCATTTTGGAGACAACCCTGCACCAGTAAAAGCTCAAATTGTGTGGTGAGGAAATATGACCCTGAATACTTTGGATTCATAATGGCAGACATTGGTGGGTGAGGGTAAACTGAATATCTATGTGGGTCATTACAGCGGATAGTGGCATAACACATATTTATAGCCCAGTTTCTCGTTTATTTGTGAAGGTGGTCCTTGGAATTTTTTTAACGATCAGAAGTGGGCCTCAAGTTACAAAAGGTTGAGAACCCTTGAGCTAGACAATTTGCCTATAAAGCACAGAGAGGTACTGAGAATGCCACATTAACACTACTACACATGGTCACCAACCACACCCAGTATCCTGAAGCTTATGCCAGAATTTTTTCTTTACTGATTTTTGTTCAGCTTTTAATATGATCAGCACTGACTTTTAAAACTTTAAAATTTCCAACAACATCACATGCTGGTACGGAAACTTAGGGGCTAGGAACAAAAGCAAGCTCACAAAAATAGTTAACATTACCAGCAACATTATAGGGAACCCCCAGAGACAGCTGGTGGAGCTGTACACCACACAGACCAGAAGGGAAGCAACATTAACAGTTCAGGACCCTTCACATCCTTTGTTTAATGAATCTGAGGATGATACAGGGTAACCACAGCAACGAGAAACATATTTAAGATCTTTTATTCTATCCTCTGTCATCTTACTAAAAAATATATTTTATTAGATATTAGTGACTTCTGCTGTTCTTATGATGTCTATTTAAGATATGTAGTAATTGTTAATATAACACTTTTATCCCAAACATTTGGCCACTTATTACTTATTTATTGTTTTTATGTCATGTATTCTAAGTAACCCATGGCAGAGGAAGTTTTTAAGTGTATGTATGTCTATGAAGTTTTTTCAGTGTATGTATGTCTGTGAAGTGGACAATAAAGATGTATATTCTATTCTATTCTCTTCTATTCTGTGTCAACAGATGCAAGGAGCATAGGGTGACAGACTAATAATGTTCAGCAAATCCTTTTCCTTCCATCATTCATATTCATTCATTTATATGAATAATTTCAAAATCATTAAACACATATTAATGAAAAGAACAATTCCATCTGATCACATCTGATAGAGCTGAACACTGATCCCTTTGACTGGGAAGAAAGGAGGTTATGAATGAATGCTGGTAAACATACACTCATGCTCAGAAGAATATGAACCCTGACCCAGACGAAGAGGACCCTCCCTCTCTATTTGCATATGTGCTGCTATTTGCAATGCATTATTGGAAGAAATGCATCACTAACCAGAATCACCAGTCCATGCAACAGCGTGCAGTGATAAATGTATCATCAGAATACCAACCAACAAAATCTAGAATATGATCCACTGTGCAGATACAATAGCAGGAAATACACAGTACCTGCCATCACAAAGGCATACCTTGTTTCCGGTTGAGTTTGGCGTAACCAGCTCCATATCCTCGGGCATACACTGATGAACTGGTGAAGGAGCTGTAGGGGAGAGGAGTGGCCAAGCTGTCCTCACATTTTTCTGAATCAGAGAGACAAAAAACAGACAATGTTAAATGTAATGTTAAATAAATAAATGTTACTGATATTAAAACGTTCATACCCATTCCCAACACAGATATTAATAAATGTGTGAATGTTTTGTGCATGTTAATGTCCCTATGGTTTGGTATTTAAATATCTCTGTTGTAGATAACATCAGTAATTAATGTCAGTCTAACTTCTATTTCCACTGGCATGTCATGTTTGATGAAGTTTAATAAAAGAAGTAAGGAGAGTTTTGGGGAAACGACACTCAGATTTATATAAGGTATGATAAACATGATATAGGAACATCTGTTAATAGTGGTGTAACTTTAAGACTCCCCTGGTCGTTGTGGTCTCCTTCAACCCAAAACTATAACTGGATTGGACATCCTTTTCCATCGTAGCATCCATAAACCATTATACATATCTCTCATATCATTAGATCGAACTTAATCATGTATTTCTTTATCTGAATCTATTGCCTACTTATATTCTAAGTTGATCACTCATTGATCTCTTGCTCTCCCACCTTTTATTATTAATAATTAGTCTTAGAGTATCTTGACTAATCAAGCCAAGAAATTATGATAATTAATGTAATCTTTATCTTCTGTCTGTGTTCATTATACTGTACATGTAAATATATAATATAAATACATTACCATATATCTGAGAGTAGTTGTCATTACTCTTGTGTGTGTAAATTTTCTAATATTTGTCTCTGAAGTTCCCAAAAACTAGAAGAGCAACTTAATATATTTAATATACTGTATTTCTAACTCATGTTTGCTTTGAAATTTGTACAACTACAAAAGGTCTCTTTTCAGGAAAAAACATTTCAGTATGTTTTTCTAGTGAGGAGATTCTTGGACCGACATGCAAGTATACAATATAAAGTCAAGTCAGTCAAGTATACAGTATGTTGTCACTTCTCAAACATATTTTTGATAATGAGTAGGAGCAGCATTACAGTGTCTGTTCTAACAAAGGCTGAAATCTACAGTAATTAATAAAGTAAGTAATTCTGCACCATAAAATCTATTCTAACACTTCTGTTGGTGTCTGTTAGCATGTCACTGCTAATTATGTGGATCATTAATTGTTAAAAAAGATAATAAAGGCCAAATACTATAAATAGTCTTTAAATTCACCTCAACAATCCTTAACTAACAAATGAAATAAAAAACAGCTACTTTGATTTGGTTTTGATCGACTGTTCAGCAGTTTGTCAGTAAACAGATAAAACTGCTTTTATATCTTGTAATTGAACATATTGTGAGCATAAGGCTGCATGTGTGTCTGTCTTTGTTCTCCACACGCTCATCAGACTTGATATGAGATGGAGTTTTGGGCGGGGGAGGGGTCACAGCTCTGTGCGTGACAGGTGCGGAGTATGGTAATGAGCTTCCTCATATGCATTACAAAACAAGGAGCCACGCATGTCTCGAGCAGTTTAAAGGAACAAGAGAGAGATTAGCTGCTCAGCAGAGGACCTGGAAAATAACCTCAACACTCCACCGACATCTCATCTTCCTGAGGAACAAACTTCTTCTTATTTGGTCATTTGAACAATATTATCCCTCTTGTGCTTCCTGCTGACAATTCTGCAAAACCCCAGATTACATTTAATGATGACCTTTTTGAACATACAATGACAACGTTTTTTTTTAGCATTTATTCCTACTAGTGCAGCGCCCGCTGAAAACATGCCTGTTCAGAACGGGCCGGATGCTCGGCCTGTGGTGTTGCTGCTTGCAGCTTTCTGGAGAACCGCTCATACAAACAACTTCACACACGACACTGAGCTTCCTCGGGTCCTGAACCTGCCATGACATTGTCACACAGCCAAGTCGTGGCTACTCACGGTCAGAAACACCGGTGAAAAGCACCATGGGCAGACTTTACCGCTGCGAGGGGCCCCCAACTAAAAGGGCCCATAGCTACATGCTGCAAAATGATTTCATTATCTACCACGAAAGATTCATCACATGACATTTACATGACGGTCTGTCTGAGTCTCACTCCACTCGACCATAACATATGCAGGTTGTGCCAAAACTGGCAACCACTTGTTGTGAAGTGAATGCAATGGAACGGGGGAGGGAGACTGAATGTTATCAATGTCATCAATTGCACCTTTAACCTGACATGCTTGTCAGTCTGCAGAGCTTTGAAGCTCCGCCCCCGCTGCTGCACAGAGCGCTGCTTGTTTATTCAAAAAGTATTAATATTGTAACCAAATTGCACTAAAGTTAAAAAAAACACTCCCATGGATCCCCAGCAACACACCCACCAGGTGTGAAGTCGATCTGATGAACGGTTATCGAGATATGCGAATTACAGACAGACAGAGATTCCTCACATTATAGTTAGATTATATCCAAATCATATCAAGAGGGTAGTGTGTAGTTGATGTTTGAAATAATATGAATTGTATGATATTCGGTCTTTTACTTTTTTCGTCATTATATTCAAAAATATAATTAAGAATGAGCTGATGCAGAGTTCAGACGTGTACTTGTTTGCAAGCTTTACAGGGTTTATTAAGACTTTCACTGAAGCAACATCCAGAGAACACAGACGATAAGTGGAGAAGTGGATTCTGCTGCGACGGTTTGAAAAGTTTCTCTGGATGTTTGGGAACTTCTTTTCCACTACGAAAAGCCCTTTTAACCACAGCCCTCTGTGCTCCATGATGGAACAAACTACAGACGTTTTACAGCCACCTTTCTGATATATGAAATATCCCTTTTTATTCTATTACTGTGGCTTCCTGTTCACAAATCAGATATGATGTGAGTTTTCAACCATGTATTTAAGTCATTGCTGAGGTTAATTATTAGGTTCCAGACATACATATCTGACTTGTTCAACGATTCAAACAGGTCTGTTGTTGTGCTCGTTGGCTCATTGGCCTTTTCCTCCAGCTGGCAGCTGACATCAACCACACAACAGTTATTGTTTTTTGCAAAAATAAAACTTCATAGTACAAAATCAGACAAATGTAATACATTATTTTTACAATTAAGACTGTAAAACGTCATGGTGTTGACCAATGAGCTCTTAGATGAGAGGAGAGCCAGGCGTTTCCCATCATGCCCTGAGGTTTTGTAGTCGGTGGAGACCAACTGACTGCCGCCTTGAATGTGTGAGGTTATCGTTGCTCACGTTTGCATGACGTCTGAGCAAGTTGGGATCAAGTCGAACAGAAATTTAACCAGCATTCATTGTGCAGCGATCACTGGTGATCGATTCTGCTCCTAGCAACCACTACCACAGCCATGATGACGACAGGGTGAATACCTCACTCACTCACTCACTCACTCATTGGTTAGGGCAGAGAAGCAAAATAACCCCCCACGTAGCACAAAGTTGGCTGACATGAACACAAGGTCAAGCTGAATGAATAAGTGCAACGATGTAATCCAGTGTGATTATCAGGCTCAATTATCAGAGTGCTGCTGCTGCTGTATATCATCATAATACAGTCTGAATTATACTCTCATTCACTGGTAATATTGTTTAACTTGGATGAACTTAAAGCTGGGGTCTGCGATTTATCCAGTATACACTTTTTGTTATATTGGTTGAAATGGTCTTTACACCCCGACAGCAATCCGTTTCTTATGAGCACTGAAAAAAGACCGGAAAAGATCCGTCATCTGTAGCTGCTGTAATCCTGTAAAAACGTCTACCAGTCAGTAAAAATGGTCCCGGTTGTAAGGAACCAATCAGAAGCCTCCCTGCCTCCCTGCTCGTACTCTAGCCTCAGCGTGCACCAGCGTGAACTCAAAGCGCGTGTCCGCCGCACGTTCACTGGAGAGAGGAAGAGAAAACTCAGCTCTTAAAACACCGGACAACGACAACGAACTCGTACCACTATTACCATATTATCGAAAAATACAACTTTGATTTAGTTGTTTATGTTCTGTTAGTTTACTTTATAAAATACTGCAGATTTAAACTATTTATTCTAACAGCTCAAAGTGAAGTCAGACAAACAGGATTATCAACGAGGGGAGACGGCGGATAGAAAACATTGCCGAACAAAATTTACGTTACTCAAACTGCTTTTTCAGTTACAGAAACAAACGAGTGGACTGATCTCCCTCCAGATATTAGAGTAATGTTAAAAAGGGTCGTGTTGTCTCAGCAGGTATCTCTCTCTTTCCCTCCCCTCTCTGCTGCTCTGTGGCCGGCTCTCCAGCGAGCTGCTGCTACCCCCCCCCCTCCCCTCTCCGTCAACAAGGAAATAAAGCCCCTCGTCTACGAGACCGGTCTCTTGAGAGAGCTCCAGCTCATAGCGGGGTCTGTGTGAGTGAATGCCCGGGTGGAGAGGTGGCGATCCCGGCAGGAGCTAGCTAGCTGTGCCGGCAGTTTGTGGAGCTTCTAAACTCCGACAACAGTTGAGAAAATGTTTGATTCGCCATCTAACATCGTAAAACTGTCAATATTCTAAATCTACACCGTTGATTTCTCGCCTCAACATTTTTCAGAAGTGAATTTAGTAATGAAATAGCTACGAAAAATGTGAAGTAGTTAAGATGTGGCGGTGCTCGTGCATGTGTGTGGGGGGCGTTGCCTTATAAGGAGTTTCGAGGGGAGGGGGAGGCTTAGACGGAGCTCCTGAGGCGATGCGACTTTCAAATTATGCTAGTTTTCCAAGATCGCAGACCCCAGCTTTAAGAGAAAGTAAGTAGTGAAGACGTACTTTATCTTTCTCCACCACTGCCAGTACCCATACTACACTGTGACACATTCAAATGAACTCACAAACTTCAACATGATCACATTTCACTGTAGTACACATATGAAATGGGAGCCCTTACTACCAAAACACTGACTGACTGACTGATCTGAGATCAGATATGTATGAACTGCACCATCATGTTTTGGTAAGAGAGGTTTAATAAAGATTAACAATGGTTGATACACCCACAGATTCAAGGGATTGTCAAAGCAAAGAATCACAGCATCTCCACCATGGTCTGCTCCTCTTATATCACTTATGTGATGTCTTATGTTATAACATCATGTTTCTTAACTCCGAGGCAGAAAAAGTCAGCATCAGTCAGAATGTAGTGACAGCTAATATATAATCCAGCTCATATTCTATTCAGCATTTTAAGCCACTCCATCTATTTTAGTGCAGAATCAGATGGTCACATTGCTCGACGTCCTGATAACGTTTGTCAGTAATGAGGAAGTGTCGTCTGGATTCTGTGTAAAAGCAAATCAGACACAAAGTCAGAGTGAAAGTTTTCAGTTTCTAACAATGTTCCCTATAATGTTTATAATGCTGTTTCGTCTTGCCTAGTCTACAGATACTGTACCACTCTGATGCCACCCTCTGCACACTCTAAGCTTTATGCTTAACTTCTGTACTGACGTATCTCACAGTGAAATTAAATATTTGTACAGTTACAAGATGGATTTAAATCAAATCCTTCACATTAGATTGGACCGCTAGAAAGTGGGGTTGTGCTCCGCGGTACGGCAGCGTTCATCTGCATGTACTGCCGCGCCACACTGACAAGGGGCTGGCCGGAAATCGGAAAAGCCTCCCTTGAATAAATTAGACCTCAGCCACATTGTTTTGGAAATGAAAACAACATTTTTGCAGTTTAATATGACCAGTGCGGCAACACACTCACTTTGCTTGAAATATCAGTAAAAATAAAGTAAAAGACTGGAAGCGGGGGGAAACTGCTCCGTCAACTGTGGTCATGTTCCCGTTACATTCTCAGGCAAAATATATTAGTGCATGTTTCCTTCAACTACCTTTATGAGAAATATTCAAGATAACATAATTAATTGAGCACCAGTATATACAGTATATTATGGCATTTCATTGCTGCTTCTTACCAAAAGGGTGTTTGTGTTATTTAATTCATTCATTAATGTCTTCTGATCCAGATAGACATTGTGTTTTTGTATATGGTGATAGGGTGACATGCAACATGCAAAGGCCCGGTCTACAATCAATGATTGTATCAGTGTCGTCCCCCCCCCCACCCCCGCTGTTTCTCTGGCCCTGAGTGGCCACTTGTGATCTGATCTCACTTCCCCGCTCTATATGTAAATAAACACGTAGTAAACACACAGCTGATATAGAAGACGTTGTGACGTAATATTACATGAATGTCAGTAGTGATATCCTACATATCCCTGAATTTGGATACATTTTATTAACATAAAAATTAGGGCTGTCAATCGATTAGTGTAATAATTAGTGTAATAATTAGTGTAATATTGGTGCCTTCAAATGAAACTCGTGAGCTCGTGTTGACAACATGGGAAGTCGTGTACACGACATGCTTGGCATTCAAGTGGTTAAGTCATGAGAACACCGCTGCTAAGCAACGGTAATATTAACGTTACTGTCGGCGTCTAGAAGCCACAGAGGCTAACAAGTTAGCAAGCTAGCAAGTAGGTAACATAATGTAGTAAATGTAAAGACATAATGACAGAGGAGAAAGATGAGGCCGTTGGGAATATCAACATTTTCATCAGAACTATTATAGAATTACCAAGAAAAACAATATATGACTAAAATCACAATATATTTACTTATTATGCCCCGAAAAATTAACTTCTATGAGGTCCGCCATTTGTGTCAACATCAACAAACACGTCACATCTCGTGAACTCTGAGCTTTCAGAAACTTTCCACTTCCAAGGTCGTAAATACGACATGAGGGGGGGGCGTTCATATGGACTCATCTCGTAAACACCCTATTTGAAGGCACCATATGTTTGACCGTGATATGTCATCAGAGATTAAGGAAACATGCTGAATTGAAACACTGGCTTCTCCAACAACAATGCTTCAGCCAGCAAGTTCTCCTTTGACATTTCCATTCCGGTCCGGAACGTTTTTGTTCTGGCCGGTGTGAACCCGTCCACCGGTCCACCGCCCATTTCAACACACTGTTGGCACATATGAAAGAAATTCTGCAGCCGTGGAAACAAGCAAACAAACCACAGAGATAACGTTAACGTTGAATTCTACCGACCTGAAAAGCCTCGGCACAGGTAACCCTCAAACTGCGAAAATTTGTGCTAACTGCTATCAGTCACACCAGAGGAGCAGACGGGCCACGGCTCCAATGTTCTGAATGTGGACAGCAGTTACCCGTTTTAAATGCTAGCTGTCGGTGCTACATGTTGTTCTTTTAAAGGGAGATTTGTCAAGTATTTAATACTCTTATCAACATGGGAGTGGGCAAATATGCTGCTTTATGCAAATGTATGTATATATTTATTCATGGAAATCAATTAACAACACAGAACAATGACAGATATTGTCCAGATACCCTCACAGGTACTGCATTTAGCATAAAACAATATGCTCAGATCATAACATGGCAAACTGCAGCCCAACAGGCAACAACAGCTGTCAGTGTGTCAGTGTGCTGACTTGACTATGACTTGCCCCAAACTGCATGTGATTATCATAAAGTGGGCATGTCTGTAAAGGGGAGACTCGTGGGTACCCGTAGAACCCATTTACATTCACATATCTGGAGGTCAAAGGTCAAGGGACCCCTTTGAAAATGGACATGATAGTTTTTCCTCGCCAAAATTTAGTGTAAGTTTGGAGGGTTATTTAACCTCCTTCATGACAACCTAGTACGACCTGGTTGGTACCGATGGATTCATCAGGTTATCTAGTTTCATATGATGCCATTCTAGCTTTAAAACCGAGCCGCTACAACCTAAAAATATCAAGTTGCGTTAACGCGTTAAAGAAATTTGTGGTGTTAAAACAAGTTTACGTTAACGCGTTATTATCACTTTAACTTTGACAGCCCTAATAAAAATAAAACACATCATCAGGGTTTGTTTTCAGCCACAACAAAAGCTCCTTCCAAAACCATTATTTGACATTATAAGGTTGATTTCTACAGGATGAGAATAATAACTAACCATGACGAGTTAACTGACATCAATGTGAAAAATGATGCCTCTTTCTCATCATTTTGTTGCACAACAAATGATCATTTTACAGTAGCATTTCGAAGCAGTACGTAAACAAAACCATTGTTCATAACACACTATAATATAGGCTGGTTGTATACAACTATATATATATACATATATATATATATATATATATATATACATGGTCTGAAATTAAGTTTTTTTTTCCTCACGTGCCACTGTGGCAGGTCACTGATCATTTCTGCTGGCCACACATTTTGTTTGTCTGCCACTTCTGAAATCTATGTCGAACTCTTTAGGATTGTAAACACTAGGACTGTGTTTTGGAAATAATCTATCCATACGATACGTATCATGATACAGGGGTTACGATTCAATATATTGCGATATATTGTGGTACTGTAAGCAAGGCAATATATTGATTTTTTTTAAATCTAATTTTAGGAGAACGGTCATAGTATAAAAAAAAACACACCGCCTTATGCATAAAATCTGAATTTATTTTAAAAACATTTTTATGCAATCAGAATAGTTGGATCTGCATTTGCATTTCTCTTTGCAAATAGAATAAAGTATTGACTGAGTTAATCTTTGCTTGTAAACCATTAACAGTATCACAAAACATAATATTGCATACTACATATTTTCTTTCACCCCTAGTAACCACTGAGTCAGCGGTAACAGACAGTAGAAATATGGATCATGTAACCTTAATCCCTGACTATTTTATATATATATATATATATAACAGTTGGTGAATGCTTGAAACACAGTATAAAATAGTTGTTATTATGTCTTTGGTAGTTTTGAACACATTCCTCACACATTCTGTTTTAAAGCGCCTGTGAATGTACACATAAAATTAATAAATGCTTCATAAGAGATAAGGTTGGTGTGTGTGTGTGTGTGTGTGTGTGTGTGTGTGTGTGTGTGTAATCTCCAGCCCTGCTGTCTGTCGGCCTCATGCTGAGTCCTGCAGGCTGCAGTCAGAGAGCTGCACCGGCCCAGCAGCCACCAGATATTAGCTACAGCTGCTAGTGTGTGTGTGTGTGTGTGTGTGTGTGTGTGTGTGTGTGTGTGTATATTAGCCTACTTACGGGATGCTGAGGCTGCAGCGCTGGAGGTGTTAATGATGCTACACAGGACCAGCAGCAGCAACAACACGGTGAAATCAGACATCTTCACAGAACATCCACAGCCAAAGAGACACGAGACAATAGATCGGGTCCAGGCGGGTCCAGGCGGGTCCAGACGGGTCTCAGTGCGCCGTCTGTTGTTCTGAAGGCTGCTTTCTTTCTTAGCAGCGGCGGTGATGCTCCTGCAGTCTGTCCTCCTGCAGTCTGTCCTCCTGCTGCTGCGCCCTGTGCGCTCCTCTCTCCTCTCTGAGATTAACCTGCCCAGCGGCACTCCAGCGGGGTTTCACCCACAACCTCCGGAACCAGCCTGTGAACAGAACGCGCTCGTGTTGCGGGCCGGGCCTCTGGCTCCAGGTGCATGATCAGTCAGACAAACAGACGGGGAGCTGAGCTACCCGACTAATCAATACACCCCCACTCTCTGCTGCACTTGGTACGGTCCGATACGCACAACAATACAGGGCTCCTGAGGGGGGGGGGGGGGGGGCAGAGCATGGATCCGCACAGAGAGGGAGGGTCTGCAGGAGTCCTCAGGAGGGAACACAAGAGAAAGGAGTAAAGGCTGAAGCCTGGTGTTTATCATTAGAGCTACATGGAAGGTCTGGAGAAACAACCTACATGCTTTTAAAATAGAACACAGTAGAAATAGAATATGAATTTATTGCCCACAGAAGTTTTAGCGATCTATGTAATTCATCCATTATCTGTAACAGCTTATCCTATTCAGGGTGGTGGGGGGGCTGCAGCCGATCCCAGCTGACAGGCGGGTGAAGGGGGGGTACACCCTGGACAGGTGAAAGGGGGGTACACCCAGGACAGGTGAAGGGGGGGTACACCCTGGACAGGTGAAGGCGGGGTACACCATGGACAGGTGAAGGGGGGGTACACCATGGACAGGTGAAGGGGGGGTACACCCTGGACAGGTGAAGGGGGGGTACACCCTGGACAGGTGAAGGCGGGGTACACCATGGACAGGTGAAGGGGGGGTACACCCTGGACAGGTGAAAGGGGGGTACACCCTGGACAGGTGAAGGGGGGGTACACCCTGGACAGGTCTCCAGACTATCACAGGGGGACAGAGACAGACAACCATTCACACCTACGGGACATTTAGAGTCAACTATTAACCTGCATGTCTTTGGACTGTGGGAGGAAACCGGAGAACCCGGAGAGAACCCACGCTAACACAGGGAGAACATGTAAACTCAACACAGAAGGACCCCAAGCCGGGTTTGAACCCGCGACCATCTATTGCTGTGAGGCTGCACCACCATGCAGCCCCCCCGATCTACAGCATATCATCATTTCAATATAGAAGATATGACACATCACATAGGCTTCAATAAAAACATGATTTACCAGCAGCAGGTGCAGAAGGCATACTGTTCCTCCTGTCCAGGTTCTTAATGGTTCAAAGCGACACCTCAAGGAAGCACATCAACATCATTAACACAACAAATAAAAACAGACTTTACCTGAGTGGAATTTGGTCAAAACTAGAAAAGTTTTGTGATTTAAATCACCAAATGTCAAAGAGTAAAAGTAAACAAGCCAACAATCTCCAAGCACCAGCTTTTGATCATTTTCAACGCTCATATTTCATCGCAGGCTTGAAGGACTTCGTAGTCTATATCTCCCCCATAATATTATTCCTGGCAGTGTGAAGTGTAGCAAAGTACTCTAAACCTCCTCTGTACAGTCCAGTAGGGGTCTCCTCTCCAGGACCACATTTAGCCATGATGACACACACACAGAGTAACGAGATGAAAACAATAGCAGCGTCGCTGTCATGGCTAAAGATCCTGACCATCCTCATCTGCATGTGACATGTGTCCGGCTCTCTGCAATAATTACATTTTTCTGCAGATGGGAGGCGTTTTCATGTGTTTCAGGTGGGAAGAAATTCTTTTTAACAAAAGGTCAACATGTCACAGGAGTCACAGGATCTGTTTACTGATCGGCTGGAGGTTCTTTCTGGCCGCGCTTTGCTGCTAAAAGTTAAACGTTTCTCAACTTTTGTTTGACCGCACCTCGCTGCAGCTTTTCATAGACGTTGCATGGCAGCTGGCCATGGGCCACCTTTCACCGCTGCTCTGCTGTGAATCCGGCGATAGAGTATTTATAATGGTTTGTGGTTCTCTTTGCACAATTCTGTGCTAACAGTGAAAACAACTGCATCACTGCTGACAGAGCTCACAGTTTTTCCATTCCTTTTGACTGGGGGTCGTGCATTTGGGCTGCGGCTGTGGCATCAAAACATCTGAACTATCCCTTTAACCTGAGGGGGAACCGGAGGGTGAGTGCTGAACTTCCGCAATGGCACCGTTGGTCGGGACGGCATTATCAGCTGCCGGTCATTGTTGTGAAAGAATGACCCCGACGCGAGGCAGAGGGGTGCAGCATCGCCCTGAAGGGGACTTTTCAGAACAATGACCCGCTAGCTGTACATTATCCTGCTTATTACACGGCTACTTACTGAAGAAATCAATATTTTGTCACAAAAACGGTCCTCCAGAGTCCGACATCAGAAGTGCGCCCATAGCAACGGTATGTTATACATAGCAACGGTCTGTTATACATAGCAACGGTCTGCTATACATAGCAGCGGTCTGCTATACATAGCAACGGTCTGTTATACGTAGCAACGGTCTGCTATACGTAGCAACGGTCTGCTATACGTAGCAACGGTCTGTTATACGTAGCAACGGTATGCTATACGTAGCAATGTTCTGTTATACATAGCAACGTTCTGTTATACATAGCAACGGTATGCTATACGTAGCAACGGTCTGCTATACGTAGCAACGGACTGCTATACGTAGCAACGAACTGCTATACGTAGCAACAGACTGCTATACGTAGCAACGGACTGCTATACGTAGCAACGGTTTGCTATACGTAGCAACGGTCTGTTATACGTAGCAGCGGTCTGCTATACGTAGCAACGGTCTGCTATACGTAGCAACGGTCTGCTATACGTAGCAACGGTATGCTATACGTAGCAACGGTATGCTATACGTAGCAACGGTCTGCTATACGTAGCAACGGTCTGCTATATGTAGCAACGGTCTGCTATACGTAGCAACGGTCTGTTATACGTAGCAACGGTATGCTATACGTAGCAACGGTCTGCTATACGTAGCAACGGTCTGCTATACGTAGCAACGGTCTGCTATACGTAGCAGCGGTCTGTTATACGTAGCAACGGTTTGCTATACGTAGCAACTGTCTGTTATACGTAGCAACGGTCTGTTATACGTAGCAACGGTATGCTATACGTAGCAACGGTCTGCTATACGTAGCAACGGTCTGTTATGCGGAGCAACGGTCTGCTTTACGTAGCAACGGTCTGCTATACGTAGCAACGGTCTGTTATACATAGCAACGGTATGCTATACGTAGCAACGGTATGTTATACGTAGCAACTGTCTGCTATACGTAGCAACGGTCTGCTATACGTAGCAACTGTCTGTTATACGTAGCAACGGTATGCTATACGTAGCAACGTTCTGTTATACATAGCAACGGTATGCTATACGTAGCAACGGTCTGTTATACATAGCAACGTTCTGTTATACATAGCAACGATATGCTATACGTAGCAACGGTCTGCTATACGTAGCAACGGTCTGCTATACGTAGCAACGGTCTGTTATACGTAGCAACGGTCTGCTATACGTAGCAATGGTCTGTTATACATAGCAACGTTCTGTTATACATAGCAACGGTATGCTATACGTAGCAACGGTCTGTTATACATAGCAACGGTCTGTTATACAGAAATTACAGACCGAAGAACGTCGTGATTGACCAATCAGAATCGAGTAATCAACACAGCCGTGTAATAACATGCACTAAAAGCACGTGCGGCCGGCCCGGCTATGTCAACAAAGCACAGAGAAGCATCTGATTACAACACACACAGAGGGAGAGAGACTTCATTCTCTGCACAGGTAGACATTACTCCTCTGACATCATTTCGACTACTGCTGGCCAGAGGCTAACGCCGTGATGCTAACACACGCTACCTGCCATCAGTCACACCGGAGGAGAAGACGGGCCACGGCTCTAATGTTTTGACTGCAGTCAGTACCCGTTTTAAAACATTAAATTAATAAATCAAACCCCAACTACAGACTGTTTGCCCTCCTCCCCTCCATGAGGCGCTACAGGAGCCTCCGTTCTGGGACAACTTTATCCCTGCAGCTGTCACCCTGAAGAACTCTGTATCCCAATAGCCCTCTCCCTGCAGCCCCCCTCCAGCATCACGAGCAATGACTGCACCCCCATCCCCATCCCCATCCCCCAAAGACTTTTAATTGTTTGTTTACTTCAGACAGTTTTTGCACAAGTGCCACTTTGAGCAATCACTGCTGCTGCTACAGGTCTAATTTTATATACTTTCACTTCCCTTTATCTGTCTGATTGTACTGAACTCTGACAGAAATGTCTTTCCTCTTTTCCACTATACATATTATATAGCTGCTCGCTGCTCACAGCCGCAAGCTTTGGGACGAACTTCCCTCTCTCCGACCGAAACAGGAATTGTTGTAATGTTTCGAAACAACGGTTTTGTGTCAAGCTGCAACTGTTATACACAGCACTAATAATAAGCTACATCAGTAACAGTGTGGGCAGTGAGGTGACAGACTCTTTACATTCACTCCTATAAAATAGGGCTGAAGCTATGTGGAGGAAAAATCTGAATCAGAATCCGGTTTATTGCCAAGTAGGTTTAAGGAATTTGCTTTGGTGTTTTGGTGCATAAACAAGAAACATAAATATAAAATAATAATAATAAAAACATTACAATAAAATGTGCAAAGGTTCACATTATTAAGAAAAAAATATGCAATATTTATTATAGAGAAATAAAACTCAAAAATAAAACTTACTTTGGTGTCATTTCTTTTTTTTTTGTAAATATCTACTTATTTTTAACTCTGATGTTTATGAGCTGCTTGGTTTTTGCAACAGTCCCTGTACAAAGTCTGTATGACAATATTAAATGTCTATATTAGTTTGAGCAGTTCACGTTTGTACGTAGTCGCATGGAACTTTCATTTGTACGGGATGTTTTCCATGACGAGCACAAAACGCCGTTACACATGACCAGTAAGTCGGCATCGATGCAGGCCATGGATGTATTAAGAGAACTGGATACAGCGTTGGAGGCGGGGCTCCGTTCATTCCTATAAAAGTGTCTCAGTGGAGCATGAAGCCTAAATGGCTCGATTTCCGTCTGGAAAAGTACCCGGATCTTGGGCACATGGAACATGCGCAGTAGCGTCCGCTCGGTCACATGACTCGGTTACGGGGTCCCAACGTCACGCCGTCATCACGGCTTGGTGCTTGGTTTCCCAATGTAAGTCTATGGGAAAAAGTATTCTTGGGCCAAATGGCATCACGTGACAGTCACAGAAGTTGTAGTACCACCGTTTGGCCACTACGAAAGTTGGGATCAACGACCGGCGCTCTTCCTGGGGGCTTGATGCAGGCTCGCTGTTGGAGGGTTATGTAACCAACTTCCACTCCCCGAATTGGTTTGTGATAGCACTTAATATGGTGGACCCTCCGCGCGAACGGAGTAGAAGTGGGTAGGGAGGGGGTGTAGGTGGTGGTTTCAGAAAGGCCCAGAGAGAGACAGACATGGGAGCGTTGGAAGCAGAGGGGAGGGAGCGACACAAGGGACACTGGGAAATATGCTGGGGCATGGCCACGGCCGGGACATATACTATTTTTACTGGTTTCTGTCCATATAGCTAGATATTGTAGTTACATACACATATCATAGCTGCATTAATTGATATATATTTTGTCCTATATATTTTGTATATATCAAAGTTACATACCTACTATAATAACCTCATCTGTTTATTGTTTATTATGTACATTTGTTTACACACAAAATTGTGAGTAGTTACTGTATGATGAGCTGCTGTAGTACAGACTGTGAGATACTGAATTATTAGGTAATTAGAGGATGTCTAAGGGGCTAACGTTAACCACACAATACATAAACTAGTTGTGATGCTAATGCTAGCTGTTGTGGCTAGCCCTGTTCTGTGACCAACATTAATAACATAAGCAAGTGCATATCAGCTACATCACCATCTTCATTGTATCCCAGCTGCTGGGCCATCTCAAGCCACATATTGTCCTTTATTTGGTTGTTCAGGTAGTGTGTGCGCAGTTTTTGTCGTGTATTATTGCCCATTGTTATTCCGAAACACCAATAGTCCGAAAAATGTCCCATTGGACCCAAAAAAAGCCCGACGGTCCGTTAGCAAACTTCAGTTGTTCCAAGGCCCTATTGGCCCACCCTCCATGCAACAAACAGAAGCACATGGCTAATTATTATGCAGAATGACAGCGTTCCCACCAAGCACGGATTCTCGTCTGAAAAGTTAGTGTGGAGTTTTATAAAAACTGCTTTTGTGGGTTCTTATGAATGCTTGTACGCCCCTGTGAAACATTCATACAGGGGAAAATCCTGGTCCAGTCGCTCACGTCTCTCATGGGTTCTGATTGTGGATATGTAGAGAGCCGATGAAAGGATAAGGGCGCACTGCGAGTACACCATGGTAGATTGTTGGGGACTGTGAAACTGAAGAGGAGAGGTGTGACTTCAGCTCGGGCATTTTTATCTATGTCAGATCAGACTTTAAACTGTAAATGGACACTCCCCTTCTCACCTGATCTCCTTAAACCTTATTGTCCAATTAGGACTCTCCGCTCTCAGAATACAGGACTCCTGTCTGTCCTCAGAGGGAAAAAAATCAGCAGGTCAAAGGGCCTCATCATACCTCCCTATGGACATCAGACACCCCCCCCCCCCCCCCCCCCCTTTCAAAATAAAAGACCCATAGAGTAACTGTTTCTTAACAGGAAGCTCAGGATAAGGCTTGTTTTTCTAAATAAAAGCTCCCAACTCTCATTGTATGATAACAGGAAACTAGGGATGGACCTAATGTTTCAAAATAAAAGTTCATTCCACCCAAATACTACTTTGTCTAGTGAATTAGAGTTTTAAAGGTTTATTCCACCCAAATATTACTTTCTAGAAATCTATTCTGCATTTGTGCTCTAAAATTTCTGTATTTTCAGCAATGCTTTGCGATTAATTTCAGCTGTCGGCATTCATACGCATTTTATGCAATCATCTAGTTTTCAATATGTGTTTTTGGTGTAATGCCTCAAACCGAATGTTTAAATCACCAGTAAGTTATCATACTACTATCATACGTACTGTATTTCATGTTGTCCAAACTGTATTTGACAATAATATAGACTCATAATGTATGTATCATAAAGTCTTTTTTATCAGTGCTTAAACATATTACAACTACATCCGCACACGTCATGTTGTTTCCTCAGACTTGACTACACTGACTCATCAGGGGAATGTGCTTAGCTGACCGGAAACCGCTCCAGATGTTCAATCAGAAAAAGGGAAACGATCTCATCATTCAGCTCACAAAATACAACAGAATTAGAAAAAAACAAAGTGTCATAAAACGACAGATGTCACAATAGATTGATTGGCGTATTTATTAAAGGGTCAAGATATAGTTCATGCTACAAACATACACTTTGCATTCAACTTTGAATCAACAAGATTGGAACAAGCGGGTCTGAAGCAGATGCATCAAATCATTCAGCCACACATCGAAACTAAAGTTCCTCAAGAGAAGAAATTTTTAACTATGACTTTGCACAACATTTTGTGTATGTCTTTCACTGATCTGCTGGAGGTCTGCCTCAACACTCATGTGATGTCAAAGGTTCCTGCACACAGTTGTTGTAAGTTGTTTTTAAAGATGTGTGTATGTTTGGGACACTGATGAGGGCCACTGTTGGGAGTAGTGAGAGACGGACTAACACATGGTTTTGGTCTTTTCGTGGGATTAATTGACAGTAGGTTTTTAAGACCCTTATCGTGTCAGATAAGGGTCTTAAAGACCTTAAGTTTTCAATTAAATTAGCACAAACCAGTTTTCAGGGCCCCTGGAGTTGGCAGCAGTGCACGGTTGGTAAGTCTTGACTTGACATAATCATAACCACATTATATCTACATATGATCAACAACATAATCACCTTGCAGCTGTACACAGTAGCTATTGCTTTCCTACGGAGAGAGAGCGGCGACGCTGGGGTTTGCAAACTCAAAATTTAGTCCTCACTGATCAACCACGTGACGAGACACACTGATATAAAATTAATTCTTGACATTGGACACAGCTGATGAAAAAAACAATATTTCTTTTGTTGCATTTATTTTTCTTGAATTGTATTTAACAGTAGCACGGGTCTCGGAAGACACGTATAAAAAGACACAAAACAAGCCGTCATCATGTGACCTTCTTCAAATAAGGCTTTCTTGACAATTGTAAGTCAAACACAATACATGCTATCAAAAAAGCATTATGAAAGCTAACAATTTGAATGTGAAAAGTAGATGTTAAGCAGTCCGTACTACGATGGCGTGTTAGGGCCAGGGGGGTAATATTCCGAGATAAGAGTCGAGAAAAAAGTTGTAAAACTGAGCGATGCGAAGGTCCTGAAAGATACATATACTGTATGTCATGTTCTTTCATGTTCTTTCTGTGTTCTTTTATGAACATGAGTAAATACTAATATTGTTGAAGTTACAGGAAAGTAGAGCTGAACAACTTCCATCTTTGACTACATGACGGCGTGTCTTTTATTTCACACTAAAAACCAACAGTTGAGAAGACCTAACTCCGAACACACTGCGTTGCCATGGTTACACACTGGCGCTTTTAACTGTCACTGTGTCAGTGTGAAGGGAAAATAACACAGAAAAAGGCACATACTGTAACATAAGCGCTTGTGTTGAACCACACGTTATGGTGAATGATGCCCGTAGAGTTTACTGGGGAGAGGGACGTCTAGATTACCCTGCTTAGCCTGCTACCCCCACGACCCGGCCCCCAAAAAACAGCTGGGAATGGATGGATGGAGAGTCCATTACAATATATAATATAGGCCCTATAGTAATAATATATTTTGCACTCTGTGGCCCACGTTACCGCGGTGTTTAATGGTGGCATAAGTGTGATGAAGTTGATCCAATCTTGCACATTGAAGCGATGTGGTTCCTAAACAAAGATACTCCACTATTTTTCATTACCACGGTTTTGTACTCCTCTATTTCCCGAGCTTTTTTTCCTCGCAAATTTATGACTCTATAATCACGGAGAATATCAAAGTTTTTTTTTCTCCTAAATGTACCACTGTAATCTCAGAGAATATAAAGTTAGTATAAAGTAAAGAAAATAAAGTTTTTTTTTCTTTTAAATGAATGACTTTAATCTCGGAAATTCTGAGTTCTGTCTCGGAATAATACCCCCCTCCCCGGCTCCGTAGACTTTTATTTACCTACAATGGCCTTAATACGCCATCTTAGTGGAGCAGTCTTGAAACTGACTTGTTTATTAAGTTAATGATAAAAGATTTGATTGTTTTCTAACTGACAATAAGATTTAACCGTGTAGAAGAGTCTGGCAGGAAGTAAACATGTGTGTGTGTGTGTGTGTGTGTGTGTGTGTGTGTGTGTGTCTGTGTGTGTGTGTGTGTGTGTGCGTGTCTAGTACTCATAAGCAGAGTGTGGCGTCCTCTGTGATGTGCTTCTGGTGCTCTGGCTGCTGAGGCTCATGTGTCTCTTCAGACAGGGGATCCTCTTCGCCATCAGCCTTCTGAAGTGGCTCTGGAACTTCTTTCCCAAAAATGTGTAAAACATTGGACTAATGCAACAATACAAATAGGCTATGTTCCGGGTCACATACAGTGCATAGTCCAAGCTTTCTGAGTCAGCACAAGCCTTACTGGGGCTGGAGATCTGAATAGCTCGGAGGAGGATCACGATGTTGTAGGGTGTCCAGCAGATGAAGAAGGTGAAGATGATGATAAATATGAGCTTGATGGCGCGGCATTTCTCCTTCATGCGGGTGGACAGGATGCGGACTGTGATGCTGATGTAGCAGTACATCACCATGAACAGAGGGAGGAGGAAGAAGAGCAGGAATTGCTGGTAATAACTGACCAGACGCCAGCGCTCCATGGTGCTCTCAGGGTATCCTGACTCCTCACATATCAGTCCATTGAATGGACTCTGGCTCACATTTTGGAGAACCAGCTCTTTCACACTCGCTACAATGCTGATGCACCAAACTGCCACTGATGCAATGATGGCATATGCTTTTTTCCTGCTCCTAGCAGCTGCCACTGCATGCACCACTGCAAGGTATCGGTCAAACGTCATGAGTGTGAGGAAGAGGATGGAGCTGTAGAAGCCGATGAAGTAGGCACTGCTGACCATCTTACACAGAGCCATGCCAAAAATCCACTCAGACAAATGGTACGTCGCCCAGAACGGGAGACTGCAGGCAAAGAGAAGGTTGGAGATGACCAGATTCAGGAGGAAGATGTTTGTCACTGTGCAGAGCTTCTCAAACTTGAAGATAATGAAGAGCACAAGCCCGTTACCAAGGTAACTCAGGAGGAAGTTGGTATAGTAGAAAACTGGGATGAATCTTGCACCAAACTGATTGACATTCTGCACTGAACAGAGCGCGACAAAGTCACTGATCACATAGCTCGAGTCAGTCGAGTTTTCGGCTTCATCTTCTAGTTCCAAGAAGAGCAGATATTCGTCGCTCATGGCTGGGGTTTGACCTGTGAGACATAAAGATCCATGTTAGGCTAATTTGCTGGTAGTTGAAGAAATTGCTCATAAAACACAACTGAACTGAACATAAGATGAACTGGACTTCAGCTCAACCCTCACACGCAACAAAGAAGTCCGATGTCTAGTCTCCACTGCAAGATGGGTGGCCAAATCTAACTCTAGACAGTACACTAACCCATAAAACATCTGGGCTCATTAAAGAGGACCTATGATGTTTATTTCAAAGTTCATACTTGTATTTTGAAAAAATGTACAGGTCCAAAATGAATGTTTTGTTTATATCTGTGGAAGATATCAGATGCTTGGTTCCCACTTCTAACAAGGCTTGTGAGCCAATAGTATAATGACGTTGGTATCATGGTGTCTCTGTGTCGTCAGCGATCAAGTTGCCAGTTAGTGGGGAGAAAACAGATTATGGCTGAGTTTGACTCCGGTGTCTCCATCATGCTGCAGGAAAAGTGAATATTTATCGTGGAAACAAGTGACCACTGACGGTAGCACATATTATCTGTCTTAGCTTAATCGTCCCAACAAAAATAACCCATAAAATTACAATTTGGCACATTTAAACAAAACCAACAAACAGCTACCAGAAGCCATCGTCCTTCAAACCTGAACTAATGTGTTGTCACCGGTTAGATCGTCAGAATGAGAAATATAACAGCTTCAGTCCCCGAGGAGCTACGTTAGCATCTTAGCATTAGTGATGGTTGCATCCAGTTACCTTATAGTTCCCTCAAACAATGTCTAACGAAGATGTGCATCAGAGGAGATTCAGAAGTGTGCGGCCGACTGAACCAGAGTTGGTGAATGTTGGAAAGATTAACCAAGACAGTTTTGGTGAGTTTCTTTTTGTTTCTGTTGAGTTTGACTGAAGTGTGTTTTACGTGTTTCACTAGAACAGCTGATCTCCCAATTGAAACTATGGTGGTGGGGGAGGGGGTGTGCGTGCTGCGCCGTGCACATACACACACCTAATGTAGGCCTATAGCTACATGTTATAAAATGATTGCAAATGCTCTTTTGTGCAATGATGGAATGTATCAAGGCTTGTGGCTACAGAGGTTGTGCAACAAACTCTTCAAGATTAAACTCCATTATTAAGATCAGTATCAAACAAACGCAACTGCAAAAAAAACGCCAAGCCAGAAGAACTCAGTCTATTACAGCCCGATACAAACCAAAGCCCCCAAGTAGCACAGCATGCAAAAAAGATCACACATAACAAGGGTGTTAAAATTAACCATTTTTGTTTTCCAACTCAATGGATGGGAGCGGAAGAACATATGAGGTTGTCTGTGCTGATTTGGTGACACAGTGCAGTTTTGATGCTCATTTTGACACAAAACTGTGTTAAAACCTGCTCAGGCGACCTCTCATCGCAGGCACAGGGCATTTTTCGTGGCTTTAGTTGGCACACACACACAGACCTCTCTAAAATCACAAAACGCCTTTTATTTATGTTGAGTCTGACCTCTTTCTGTTTGCTCTTTCATTTACTGCAGATTGATATGAGCATCAAAATACATTTCTGACTGTGATTGAGTCTCACCAACAATAGCATAAGCATGGAAACATGGATACTGATGTTTAATGAGTGAGTTTCCACAACAACCTGTAGAATGTCTTATCTTTTCCATGCAGTTGATTAAACATGTATTTTGGAGAGGTCTCTGTGTCAATTAAAGCTCACAAAATTGCCCTGCGTCTGCGATAAGAAGTTATCTGAACAGATTTTAATGCAATTTTATGCTAAAATGAGCACCAAAATTGCACTGTGCCACCTAATAACTATAGTATCTGCAGCTTGCGAGACCCACTTCAAGTTACGCCCCCTTCTTTCATAAAACTGGCTTTCATCTGTTTCTCATTGGTGTTAAACCTGCAATTAAAGAAACTATTTTTGCAAATGATCAATATTTGTATGATCAGTTTATCACAATATTAAATTGTTACATTATATAATATTTTTTATTTTTCAAATGACAGTTTATCACAACATTAAATTGATCATCAAATCATTATTTTTATAATAATATTTTACTCTATTTATGTGCAATAGGCAAGCACCCTGGACTATGAACTGGAAACTGTCAAACATGTACTGATAGATTGCAACATGTATGATAAAGAGAGAAAGGAAATAATTACTTTATCAATTTAATTAATCAGGACTAATTGATGGAAAACACAATATTACATTGGGGAATCTGCTAGGAGAGACATCATGGAAAGTACGCAATCTTCTAATTAATGTTTTGGGTAACAGGAACTACATGTTTTGATTTTTCCCTCCCAGTCTACCGCCACAGTCCAGTCCAGTATAGGTGGCGGTAATGCACCTATAAGATGGTTTGCCAACCGCCATTAACACTCAAAGAAGAAGTATGTGGAGCTAGCTAGCTAATAAGCCAGCCGCTAAATGAGTAGGAATTTAACAACTTAATGCTTCATCCACACACTCTCGTCCTAGCGTAGGACAGCACAGTTCTATCGGCAGATGAGAGACAATGTTGTCTGGCTCATTTTCTGTAACCAGCGTAGCGTGAAGGCATGGTGGAAGTAGTTAAACCAATGACTCATGCATGGTCCGTCATCTTATGTTGATTCTTTTTGTCACTCTCTTAAAACAGAGAACTGACACTGCTGACTGAGCAGTAAAAAAGTCCTGACTCTCTCAACTGGTGTGCAATATGTGTTCCCAGAAATGAGTCAAAAACAGGTTTGAGTTATATACTTTGTACCTCTGAGCTTAATGAGGAGAATTTCTGAGGAGTAGGGATGCACCGATACCGGATCAGATATCAGGCCGATACCACCCCTATAGACTTCACCCTAGACTCACTGTTTAGAACACAGACACACACTTGCACACACTAACGGTGTGTTCGGTCACTACCTAAAGCTCATAACCATAAGAGGGTTGGAACGTAGGTGGACCGGTAAATCGAGAGCATTGCCTTCCGGCTCAGCTCCCTCTTCACCACAATGGTCCGGTACAGCGCCCGCATAACTGCAGACACCGTACCGAACCACCTGTCCATCTCCCGCTCCATTTTACCCTCACTCGTGAACAAGACCCCGAGATAGTTAAACTCCCTCGCTCGGGGCAAAGACTCACTCCCCACCCGGAGGTGCAATCCACCGGCAGAGTACCATGTCCTCAGACTTGGAGGTACTGACTCTCATCCCAACCGCTTCACACTCGGGTGCAAACCGCCCCAGTGCTGCTGAAGGTCACGGTCTGATGAAGCCAACAGAGCCACATCATCTGCAGAGAGCAGAGATGCAAATCCGAGGTCCCCTAACCGGACACTCTCCTCCCCCCGGCTGGGCCTTGAGATCCTGTCCATGAAAATCACAAACAGGATCGGTGACAAGGGACAACCCTGGCGGAGGCCAACACCCACCGGACATGTGTTTGACTTTGTGCCGAGTCAACGGACGTAGCTCTCACTTTGGTTATACAAGGACCAACAACGACAATCACCCCATACCCCATATTCCTACAGTACCCCCCACAGAACTTCCCGGGGGACACAGTCGTAAGCCTTCTCCAAGTCCACAAAACACATGTCAACTTGATGGGCAAACTCCCATGACCCCTCCAACACCCCCCCGAGGGTAAAGAGCTGGTCCACTGGTCCACTGCCAGGACGGAATCTGCATTGCTCCTCCTGGATCTCAGGTTCGACTATCGGTCAGAGTTCAAGCAAGTGGAAATTCTGAAATATATTTCCTCTGTTTTATATTCTATGTTCCTCTGTGTTACATTTGTAACATTTTGTTTTCACAGCATATAGTTCTTCTTCCTCTCGGCAGTTTCCATAGAAATATGGAAGGAGAGAGAGCTCATGTTAAGTTCTCCTTTCATTTCCGGTGGAGATCTTAGAAAGCTGTGAGTTTATTTTCTTGCACACTTGTTTGTAATCGTATATTTATATTTATTGCAGAGATAGTTTCTATTGACACATGATGAGGATGTGTTTGTGAGAGCTATCAGTGAGATAGTGGTTAGCTATTAATACAGTGTAGATTAAAGAGAAGTTACGAAGTAGATGTAAATTTGATTTATTCATACCTCCTGACTATGTATTTTATGTATTCTTACACAAATTCATCTGTCCTGTGTACCTCTGTGAACCGAGGCTCATTTCCTGACTCACGACTAGTTGCATCATCTTCAGTGTTTATCATCTGTTTTGATCAAATGTTTGAGCAACAACATATCTGTGGGTATCTAAATAGTATTAATGCCGTTATTATAAGCAATACAATTACAAATGTTATTTATGTATTTTTGAAGACCTTATGAACTGTATCAGGTCTCCTCTTCAATGAGTAAATCAATAAAGAATATAATTGACTTAAAATAGAGTTATCATTTTGTTTTTCTATTATTAAAAACTGTGGTTAGTTAATGCTTTGTGTGATGATGTCCTAAATTCTAACATATCAACTGGGGCGGCTGTGGCTCAGAGGGTAGAGCAGGTCGTCCACCAATCGGAAGGTCAGTGGTTCGATCCCCGGCTGCTCCGGTTACGTGTCGAAGTGTCTTTGAGCGAGAACTTTAACCCCAAACTGCTCCTGAAGGCTGAGCCATCGGTGTGTGAATGAGTATTTAGATCAGATCCTGATGGGCAGGTTGGCTCCTTGCAGCCTCTGATATCTGTGTGTGAATGCTGACATGTATTTGAGTGGACTAGAAAGGAGATATATAAAGTCCATTTACCATTTACCATAACTGTATCACCCTTTAAAACTTGAGCATCCTTCACTTATATTACATCATCAGTATCATAATATGCATACAATGGCATTATTAACAATCAGAAGAAATCTTAAGATTATAAATAAAATGTATATTACACCTTTCACTAATGTGTCTTCCTCTGGCTTAATTGTGCCTTATTTACTACTCAGGAGTTTTGTCTATTTTACATTAAAGAGTGGACACAACATGTTTTATCATCCTCACCATGCCAAATACCATAAATGTGCCAGTTTCAAACCAGAATTGACCAGCAAAGTATGCATATATACATTTCATAAAGAGACTTAAGTGTTAAATACAGACAGATTACTGTAAAAAAGACGAGTGATGTCACTGTCATGAAGGCGGATTAAACTCACCAGTGCAGCTTTGCAGTAGTGCAGTGAGAGGAGGACAACGAGGAGCACAAGGAAGCACTGAGGGACTCTGAGTGTTCACTGAGTTTTACTGCCAAAGAGACATCTAAAGGGGCAGTCCTACAACAGAGTAATGTGTGTGTGTGTGTGTGTGTGTGTGTGTGTGTGTGTGTGTGTGTGTGTGTGTTCGTATGTGTGTATCGGCCTGTCGGTCACGACATAAAAACCCATATCTCATTTATTGTTACTGCCACAGTAACAATAAATGAAACCCAGGAAAGAGAGACGGGCAACAGATGTGTGCAAACAAAGATGTTACAGTTTACTAACAGGAAGTTTTACCGTAAACTGCAACCAGCACTACAACAAGAACCACACTTCATTCACTTAAAGGAAACCACTGCCGACTCCGGCACACACGTCTACCACCGATGTTAACCACAACACACAGTCTGAACGCTGCCGTTTGGTCCACTGGCCCCATCTGGTCTTCTCTCCCTGTCTCTTATCCGCCCTGATGGGTGATGCTGCGTACATCCAGTCACTGCAGCTGTACAGCGGGGGGGATGTTAGAAGAGTTTCTTGAGAACGTATTTTCTTTAAGAGATATTTTAACGATGAAAACTTTCAAGAACACAAAACACACGGAGCTTTTGTTACTTTGCAAATGTTTCAGTAAAACAGGAGAAAAAGTCCATCACAGAAACTGAGCCTTCCATCACCAAGATAAACCTGCTTCATGAGAACAAGAAGCTCACAGAAGAGTCCAACATGATTATATGATTTTATTTGGTGACTACATTTCCTTTAACTGCATCTGCAAAGGAAGCAGGAAGTTGTGGTAAATTAAGTCAGTGACACCACAGGGTTGCAGAATTAAACATACCTAATTTAAGACTCAAGGCAGAGGAAATAAAATGTGTGTAAATTACAAACAATATATTAGCAATATTGATGCAGGGGATCAGATATATTAATGATTTATGAATGTGTTTATCAGTACCACTCAATAAGCATTAAGCTTTCGAAATACACTGAATTGTGTTATTAAACACTAAATCAGATTTTTAACTCTCTTTACAGCCCTTCCTCGGACAGCAAAGCAGAAAAAGTAGGGCGGGTCTTCGTGGAATCAAACTACCGTAAATAACAGGCCGCCCAGACTGCCAATGGCTGTGAAAGAGGTAATCTGGCATGAGGATGAGAGGGCACTTCAACATTTCCAAAAAACTCTCTTGCACACTTATTGCTAGTGTGCCATGGGTTAATCTACCACTGAAGGTTGTCTACTGCTGCAGTAGCTGTTACAGCACGTACATAACACTGATACATACAGGAATAAAGAATACTCTCCATTTTCCATCTCCAGCCTCATCTCACTTTATAAACATTTCAATATAGTATATAAGTTCAAAGAAGTTCATGTCCTCTCACTGTCATCGTGTCATCAATAATAAGCTTGTGATTTAGATTGTGATAAGCGATCAATCACAATCACATCCAAGTAGAACTGTAAGATATGATCATCTGTGAATATGCTACAATTACACTAGTCCCTTTTAGCTTTGGAACATTGTCACTGACTTAACTGTGTTCATGGTTAGTCTTGCTGTAGTGGTGTGTTTCTAGTAAAAGCTTCTTTACATTCAAACGGAAAAAAACAACAACATCATTGTATCACCATGCTCCGTTTTATAGATACCACTTAATGTGTTTTTTGTTTTTTTAAGATGTGAGAGGAGACCTGGCCTTGCAGGTCCTCACATTTTTGCTGCCGACACCATCGAGGGGAAGGAAGACGGTTTGTCCACCACTACAGGAAGCCAAGGCTTGCTTTGTGGATGTCGAGGTGTCATAAAATCATCAGTCACTGCTTGCAGCAGTTGATGCATGCCCTCAACAGTGCTCTACAGTCTGAGAATCCTTGCAGATGGTGGTGTAGGAGATGTCTGGCTCAGCGTCTCCTGTCATCAGATTCCTGAGGACATCCATTAATGCAAAACCTGCTGTTTGAGGTTAAACAGTACTGTTTAGGACGGGTTAGATGTCCTCCTTGATGTGTGTTTGTTTATGGGGGTTTTTAACTGTTGCAATGTACTCCATTCGTTACGAGTTTGGTTTTATACGCATATTTATGAACTTGTTTCATTTACATGTTACAATTTTTTGATTTGTCGTACATTGTTTTGTACAACAAAATACATTTGCAGCAATTTTAAGGTAAAACTTGAGCTTGTTTTGTCAAAACAGAAAACTAAAAAGATTTAACAAAAATAGAATTTTTGGTTTAATGGATGACCCAATATAAAGATGAAAAATGGGACCACTGGGGAAAAAAAATAACTTTTTGGTTGGATGAAGCAGAAAATATAAATATGATGCTGCTAGGTCAAAATAATCATATATTAGTATTGGTCAATAACAACAGAAATATAAAGTAACCATCCTTTTTGGTTTGATTTATGACCCAATATACAAATTCAAAATAACATAGCACTGGGTAAAATGAAACACCCTTTTTGGTTTGATCTATGACCCAAATGAAATGTTTAAAAATAACATTATACTGGGTAAAAGCAACCACCCCTTTTGGTCTACTTTTTAACCCAACAAAAATGTAAATATTACTTTGTAACTGTGTCAAAATAACCACATCGGTATGGCTGATTAACCCAATGTTAATAATAACATATAACACTAACACTGGGTCAAAATAACCCAAGAAGCTCACAGGAGAGTCCAACATGATTATGTGATGTGTGACTACATTTCCTTTAACTGCATCTGCAAAGGAAGCAGAAAGTTGTGGTAAATTAAGTCAGTGACACCACAGGTTTCATGCTGTATGAGGGGCAGTCTGTTTGAAATATGTATTGATGGATCATGGATGGCTAATTCATTATCCAAGAAGGTGAAATACTCCTTGATACATGTTCAACACTGATCGGATTTTTATTCACCAGGAGTCTCATTTATAACCGTTGTGTACACACATAACGGGGCCTGAAATGTGCGTAAAACAAACTTGACGGGAGAATGTGCGCACATTTAGGGAAACTTTGACCCATGCATACGCACATTATGGAGGCAGGAAACTGGTGACGTAGATGGTGATGGTGGTGAATTGAAGCCATATTGTAGAAATTAAATCTTTATCATAAACATTCAAACCGGCAGTGTTATTTGTGCTAATGAGCCAGAACTATTCCATAAGCACCTTTCAAATGTAAAAGATGTCAGACAACTGAACTCTCAAATCAAATGCTGCTCAATATTTAATCAGCGCTGTCTCACCATCACAGTCCCTCGACCCCGGAGCGAAGAGTAGAGGGCCGGACTACCGACACTCGTGGTCAGCTGTGGAGCACCGTAGCTGATGACGTCATCATCATTAATTGAAGAAATCTAAGATCAAGTAGTATTAAACAATGGTAGAACAGAGCACCAATAGTTTTAATATCTTCTTATACTGAACATACACACTGATCAGCCATAGCATTAAGACCACTGACAAGTGAAGTGATTTACATTGATTATCTCGTTACCATGGCACCTGGCAGTGGGGGGGGGGGGGATATTAGGCAGCAAGTGAACATTTTGAACTTTGAACTTTGTGTTGGAAGCAGAAAAAATGGGCCAGCGTAAGGATGTGAGCGACTTTGACAAGGGCCAAATAGTGCTGGCTAGACCAGGGGTTCTCAACCTTTTCTGATTGTTAAAACATTTCCGAGGACCACCTTCCAAATAAATGAGAAAAAAACATAACATGACAAATAAAGAGAAAAATTAACTAGGCTGTTAATATGTGTTATGCCACTGTCGGCTGTAATGACCAAAATAAATATTCTTCTTACCGTCAGTGAGACGCTTGGGCTTGCTTCTGGGAAATAATGAGATCAAGTTGTGGTGGGATGGCTGAGAGGCTGACACGCAGAGATTTCCAATGAAGACCTTTTTCGGTGAAGTAATTGTAGTGATGGGTCCTAATGCGTCACACAGGAACTATCCTGTGGGTGTATTGTGTTGCACACCGGAACAAATAAAGGGTCGTAACCAGAGACAAGATCCTTGCAGTCGAGTTATTTATGTAGCAGATCAATGCTAGGTTTTCGTTGTACCTATAAACAACTGAACAGTAATCATCAAGGCAGCGCATTACATTATCTGTCGTTGTTCTTGTGGGAAGCTCTTTTCAAAACAATAGATCCTTGTGAAGATTACTGTCCTTGCAGTATCTTACAAAAACTAACAATAAAGCTGCATCGCTAACGTCAGTCGTCTCGTCCGGCTGTATGGCAAAGTATGGGTTTGCCTTTATTCCTTCCACAAGTTGGCATTCGATGTCATCACTCATGTCAACAATTCTTCTGCTCACGATGTCATTGGAGAGTTGTATTGACTGAATTTTGGTTGCAACGGCCTCCCCCAGTAACTCCCGGCACATATCCACAGCGCTTGGCAAAATAAGCTCCTCTGCGATCGTAAAGGCTTTCTTGCTACGAGTTACACGAGCAGCAACCATATAGCTGGCTTTCAAAGTGGCTTTTGACTGAGTTGTTAATGTTGTGATGACTCTCTGTTGTGCCTGAAGCCCGTCCCTTTCCCTTAGGAAATATTCTTTTGGCTCCCCGACACATCCTGGGTGCTTTGTGTTTAAGTGTCTCTGGAGCTTCGATGGTTTTAGCGCCTCATTTGACAAGATTTCACCACATTCAACACACTGTGCATTCTGCTCAGCATCACTGCCTGCAATCCAGATTTAATGTATTCAGGGTCATATTTCCTCACCACACGCTTTGGGGCTTTTACTAGCGTAGGGTTGTCTCCCACATCACTTTTTCGTTTAAAAAAACGATCCATTTTGTGTCACTGCATCCGAGGAAACCTTAGCTAGCTAACAGTGGCAAAACACGTATGTCTCTACCTGATGATGTTCGGGGTTTTACTCAAGGCCTATTGAAGGAGGCTGGGTTACACTTCATCAACGCATCATGTCTTTGGGGTGAAACAAATGCGCAGTAAAATCTGGCCTGCACTCGCCGAAATTGAGCCAATCGCAACACACGACCGCAGCTCCAGTTACACTGCGCATGTGTTATACCCCATAACCAAGACCCGTGTCCACCCGTGTCTCAGCTTCCTTCAATAGGCCTTGGTTTTACGGCAGCTGGCATCCTATCTCCTTCAGGTTTTACCCGTCCACTCTGCTAAATAATAATAAAAAAATGGCACACTCGGCCAACAGGTTGAGAATGGCTGGGCTAGACGACTGGGTCAGAGCATCTCCAGAACTGCAGCTCTTGTGGGATGTTCCCGGTCTGCAGTGGTCAGGACCTACCAAAAGTGGTCCAAGGAAGGAGAACCGGTGAACCGGCGGCAGGGTCAGATCCAAGGCTCATTAATGCACGGTGGGGAGCGAAGGCTGGCCCGTGTTGTCCGATCCAATAGAAGAGCTACTGGAGCTCAAACTGCTGAAAAAGTTAATGCTGGTTCTGATAGAAAGGTGTCAGAACACACAGAGCATCTCAGTTTGTTGCGTATGGGGACCGGTCAGGGTGCCCGTGCTGACCCGTGTCCACCTACAATGGGCCCATGAGCATCAGAACTGGACCACGGAGCAATGGAAGAAGGTGGCCCGGTCTGATGAATCACGTTTTCTTTTACATCATGTGGATGGCAACGAGTTGGAGGTGTTGACTCGGCCTCCAAATTCTCCAGATCTCGATCCAATGGAGCATCTGTGGGATGTGCTGGACAAACAAGTCCGATCCACGGAGGCCCCACCTCGCAACTTACAGGACTTAAAGGATCTGCTACTGACGGCTCGGTGCCAGATACCACAGCAGACCTTCAGAGGTCTAGTGGAGTCCTGAAGAGACAGGAGAGGGAACAAAAACACACAACACACTACGGCACGTAACAACCCCAGACTGTCATCTGGACCCCAGACTGTAATCTATCATTAGATGATGGCGGACGCTGGCACACTTTGGCTGCCACTCCGTTTTTGATCTGTTACTGATCTTAAAGTTACGCAGTTTAATCAACACTTTTGATGTCACAACTTGTCTTATTTTGTTTGCATTGCTAGTCTGCAGCTACATACTAGCCTTGTATTCACTTCTGGATTACGCTGGCGTTACAGATCGCCTCATAAGTTTTAACAGCAAGAAGTTCCACCACCATTGCTAGCTCCAGGACTCCCGGACGGATTCACAGCGTCACGTCTTCGCCTTGCTACCGGTGTGGTCATCTTCCAGTCTCTGACTGCTACATCGCTAGCCAGCACGAGCCCACCTGCTTGTTCTGCCGGGGTCTTCCCGTCCCAGTGTGGTCAGCCCTGGGCAGTGGTAGCTCCTCACCGCTAGCCACACACCGCACCAGGTAGACCAGCGTTCCACCAGTAGCCTCTCCCGGCTTCCTCTCCTCTCCACCGGACTGCTGGTTGCTGACGCTGGTATGCTGTGGATTATCCCGTGGATACTCCTGGGGTCCGCATCGCTTCTCCTTCCCTGAACACCCGGCTCTTGGTCTCAAGCTAACGCTAGCCTTGTGCTAGCGCTCCGCCACCGAACCATGCCGCCGCTGTACTCCGTCTGCTCACCATCCAAAGTCCTCAATAAACTCCAGTACATCCAGAACTCTGCTGCCCGTCTGCTCACCCATTCTCGGTCCCGTGATCACATCACCCCTGTCCTCCAGAACCTCCACTGGCTCCCTGTCCCACAACGAATCCAGTTCAAACTCCTTCTCCTCACTCACAAAGCCCTCCATAACCAGGCCCCCCCCTACCTCACAGATCTGCTCCACCATCACAATCTTTCCCGCTCCCTCCGTTCCTGTGATGCCAACCTCCTGTCCACATCACTCAGAACCAAGCACCGGACCTGGGGCGACAGAGCATTTGCCATAGCCGCCCCCTCCCTCTGGAACTCACTCCCCAAACCCATCAGAGACTGCACCAACCTGTCCACCTTCAAATCTCAAATCAAAACTCACCTTTTTAGAACTGCTTTTAATGTGTGATTAATACTGTGTGTTTTATATTTTTTATGATGATCTTTTATCTGTGTAAAGTGTCTTTGAGTTTTTAGAAAAGCGCTATACAAATAAAATGTATTATTATTATTATTAACAATACCTATAGATGCCTATAAATCAGCTATCTATCACCTAGTAGTGTGATTCCGAAGTCCAGTTAAGTCCTGTGTGTTTAAATCACTGTTGTTTTTCTTTTGGCCGTCTTGTTAGAAGAGTTTCTTGAGAACATATTTTCTTTAAGAGATCTTTTTAACTATGAAAAGTTTCAAGAACACAAAACACACGGAGCTTTTGCTACTTTGCAAATGTTTCAGTAAAACAGGAGAAAAAGTCCAACACAGAAACTGAGCCTTCCATCACCAAGATAAACCTGCTTCATGAGAACAAGGAGCTCACAGGAGGGTCCAACATGATTATGTGATGTGTGACTACATTTCCTTTAACTGCATCTGCAAAGGAAGCAGGAAGTTGTGGTAGATTAAGTCAGTGACACCACAAGTTTCATGCTGTATGAGGGGCAGTCTGTTTGAAAAATGTATTGATGGATCATGGATGGCTAATTCATTATCCAAGAAGGTGAAATACTCCTTGATACATGTTCAACACTGATCGGATTTTTATTCACCAGGAGTTTCATTTATAACCGTTGTGTACAAACATAACGGGGCCTGAAATGTGTGTACGCCACTTCCCACGCAAAAGTTGTGATCTATAAAAACAAAGGCTTTTTTCGAAACTGCCTACTACATACTACTGATGAACGCAGTATACAATACATACTGTATACTGCGTTCCTCAGTAGTATGTAGTATGAAACGGTTAAAGTGATGTATTTACAGTATGCTAGGCCAGGCTTTAGCCTTTAAACCAGCTCTTAAAGTACTGGACAAAAAAACTAACTCGTACCACTATTACAACATTATCAAAAAATACAACTTAGATTTAGTTGTTTATGTTCTGTTAGTTTACTTTATAAGATACTGCAGGTTTAAACTATTTATTCTAACAGCTCATAATGAAGTCAGACAAACAGGATCATCAACGAGGGGAGACGGCAAATATAGAATATTGATTGACAAAATTTAGGTTACTCAAACTGCTTTTTCAGTTACAACAACTAAACAGTGGAGTCATGTTAAAAAGGTGTTGTCTCAGCAGGTATCATTCTGCCCCGTCAGAGGAGGCGCTTTACCTCTCCTCTTCCCTCTCCTCTTCTCTCATCTCTTCCTTCTCCTGCTTCGTCCTTGTGGCATCGGCTGGCTGTATTGGTTCCTCCTCGGGGCTTTCTGCAGGAGGTCCAGAGGAGGCTGGTGGTCTTCTTCTGGTCGGGGTACCACTGGCTCAAGGCTGCGGTCCTGTATCTACCGGTCCAGGAGGGAGGGCAGGGCCTGGTGGAGCTCGAGAGCAGAGCAGCTGCCTTCAGACTCCAGGCTGCACAACGGTTGCTGTACAGGACTGACGTGTGCTGGTGGGAGCCGGCACGGGCTTTGCTGAGGAGGGCTGGTGGTTTGGGGCTGGACCGGCAGTTTTTCCTGATGACTCATGAAGGTCTGAGCACTGCGGAGCTTCCTGACTTCTATGGAGAGATGTTGAAGTCGTGGTCGCTCTTTAACGCCACACGGAGAGGGGGTATGAAGCCAACACCATGGGTTTGGGAGGAGCCGATCTTCAACAACCCTCTCATTCCTCTGCCATCAGTACAGACAGCCACCATCAGAAACCAGATTATGACGGGTGGTATTACAAAACTAGGCCACCTGAGGCAGATGGCGACTGGTGGATGGAAGACCCCGCTTGACCTGGCACAACAGACTGGGCTGAAATCCCTGAGACTGCTGGAGAGGCTGAGGGGAGAGGTGTTGTGTTCGCTGCCTGGGCCAGTGCTGGACTGTTTCATACAGCTGCGGGGGGAGGAGCCTCCCTGTTTCCCCTCGGTGGATTGGTCGCCCTGACGAGTGACTGGCAGGAAGAACGGGGGAAGCTGCTGGCCTTTGCCACTCCGAGCCTGGGCTGCTTTGGGGAGATAAAGGGGAAGATGCTTTATGCTGCACTGGTGAAGATCAGGAACCTCAGAGCTCTGCAGGAGGTGAAGGAACATCAGTGGCAGGGAGTTCTGGGGGGGGCAGAGCATGGCAGGGTTCAGGTGGAGGATGCTTTATAAGCTTCCTCTCCAAAAGAGGTCAGGAGATTTACAGTGGAGGGTTATACATGGGGCCCTGGCAACAAACACTTTCCTGGCAAAGTTTGACTCAAATGTTGGTGGGGGGTGCCCTTTTTGTGATGTACCTGAGACTGTCATGCATGTGTTTGTTCAATGTACCCGTGTTGCACCTGTGCTTGATGTTTTGAATGTGCTCTGTGGTAAACTGGGGGACGTTTTCTCTGTGGGTCTGTATATTCTGGGACCAATGTACTCACTCAGAAAGAGGGTAAAATGTGTGCTGCTAAACTTCCTGTTTGGTCAGGCCAAACTGGCCACATGGCTGACCAGGAGGAACCAGGTGAAGGGGAGTGGGCCCGTTGACCCAGTGATGTTGTTCAGGAGGAACCAGGTGAAGCGGAGTGGGCCCGTTGACCCAGTGATGTTGTTCAGGAGGAACCAGGTGAAGGGGAGTGGGCCCGTTGACTCAGTGATGTTGTTCAGGAGGAACCAGGTGAAGGGGAGTGGGCCCGTTGACCCAGTGATGTTGTTCAGGAGGAACCAGGTGAAGCGGAGTGGGCCCGTTGACCCAGTGATGTTGTTCAGGAGGAACCAGGTGAAGGGGAGTGGGCCCGTTGACCCAGTGATGTTGTTCAGGAGGAACCAGGTGAAGGGGAGTGGGCCCGTTGACCCAGTGATGTTGTTCAGGAAGAACCAGGTGAAGGGGAGTGGGCCCGTTGACCCAGTGATGTTGTTCAGGGGGAACCAGGTGAAGGGGAGTGGGCCCGTTGACCCAGTGATGTTGTTCAGGGGGAACCAGGTGAAGGGGAGTGGGCCTGTTGACCCAGTGCTGTTGTTCCGGGGGCTGGTCTCTGCACGCCTTAGAGCAGAATATGCATATTACATGCTGGTCAATGATATTGTGGGTTTCAGAGTGTGTGGGGTGTAGAAGGGGCAGTGTGTACTGTAGGGGAGGTGGGGGGGGGGGGTCTTGACTATATGTGAACTGTTACGAGCTGCTGGGTTTACACTGTAGGAACTGGTTGCTATGGGTTTGTGTAATATTTTATTGTTGTTGGGTGGACCGGGTTGCTGTGTAATGGTGAACAGAACGGTTCTGTGTGTTGGTGTGAATCTAGAGGGTTTGGATGGTGGGAGGTTGAGGGTGTGTGGATGTGTGAGTGAGGGGGGCTGATTTTAGGTGTTTAGTTCAATTTCAATTTGTTCTTTCACAAGGTTTTCTTGTACTTGGTGATTTTTTAAGTGCAATGTTTAATTAAAGAAGATCAAAAGTCAAAGTCTTCCCTCTCCTCTTTCCCTCTCCTCTTCCCTCTCCTCTTCTCTCTCCTCTTCCCTCTCCTCTTCCCTCTCCTCTTCCCTCTCCTCTTCTCTCTCCTCTTCTCTCTCCTCTTCCCTCTCCTTTTCTCTCTCCTCTTCCCTCTCCTCTTCCCTCTCCTCTTCCCTCTCCTTTTCTCTCTCCTCTTTTCTCTCCTCTTCCCTCTCCTCTTCCCTCTCCTCTTCTCTCACCTCTTTCCCTCTCCTCTTCCCTCTCCTCTTCCCTATCCTCTTCTCTCACCTCTTTCTCTCTCCTCTTCCCTCTCCTCTTCCCTCTCCTATTCCCTCTCCTCTTCTCTCACCTCTTTCCCTCTGTTCTTCCCTCTCTTCTTCCCTCTCCTCTTTCCCTCTTCCCTCTCCTCTTCCCTCTCCACTCTGCTGCTCTGTAGCCGCTATGTGAGCGTCACTAACCGGCTCTCCAGCGAGCTACGCTGGTGGGCGATTGTCGAGCTTTTCAACTCCAAAAAGGCAGATAAACACAGGTTCCTGCTTATTTATAATGGACATTTGTGTTGTGATATTTAAACAAACTCTCCGTCAACAGTGAAATAAAAGCCCCTCGTCTACAGACCGGTCTCTAGAGAGCTCCAGCCAGCTCATAGCGGGCTGTGAGCGTCACCGCCCGGCTGGCGAGGTAGCGACCCCGGCAGGCGCTAGCTAGCTGTCACGGCAGTTTGTGGAGCTTCTAAACTCTGAAAACGGTGGAAACAATGTTCGATTCACCATCTAATATCGTAAAACTGTAAACATACTAAATCTACACAGTTGATTTCTCACCTCAAAAATTCTAAAAAGTGAATTTACTGATGAAATTGAGAATGTAAAAAAATAAGCCATTTTTGGCTGTTGTTGTTGTAAGCGTAGCCTGTAGCGGTCTTTGCATTGTATTTGCATTTTAAACATTACTCTTTATGCTGATGATATCATTTTGTTGTCAGAGAATGAGTAACTGAAGACCAAAGACTGGGCCAATACTGTCAACTAAATGAGGTTGACAACTAAATTTATTTTATTTTATTTAGTCCTTTATATCAAAAAGTTCATGTTGCTTGTTTAGATTTGATAGGTAACGAGACTGGAGCCTTAACTGAATATCTTTTTGATAATGTTTTTGTATTTTCTGAATTTCTTTCTAAAGCATGAGACAGGAGAAGAAAAGTAACATACAATAGGTAAATTCCTCAGACTCTTCTGACTTTTTGTCATGATTAGATTTGTGTGTGTGTCTTGTGCCTATGAAGCTGTGATTGTATATCTGTGACTGTTTATTTGTTGTATTTTCATTGTGGGATGTATCCTGGAGCATCATTTGTGGGAGGTGCATGTGTGCGATTATGTCTGGATGATGTTTATATGTTTATATGTCTGGATGATGCTGGTGTGTTGTGCTGTTAGATGATGATGGTCTAACATGCTGGGAGGTTTGTTTGTTCTGTTGTTTGTTAATGTGTCTGAATAATACACCGAGGGACGGGTTATGTAAATGACCAGACACGAAAATAAATGATTCATTCATTCATTCCTTCATTACTCATTTGTATGTACACAAACATTTAGTGTGGATCCACAAACTGTTTTATAAATCCTGGTCTTGCATGTGTGGATCCATGGCACAACACACTCTGAAAGGAAATTAACTTAAAAAGAAAAGTCTATTAATGACTTAACAGAGCAGCACAACAGTCAGTGCAACAACGTGCCTGCATCACATCATTTAATCAAAACCAAACCTGGAGACAAACTGTCCGTGCTGGAGTTGAGGATTTGCCATTTGGTAAATATACAGTAGCTTCATATTATTTTGGTTAACTAGACCTCTACTCAGCAGCTTCCACTTTCATTGTTCTCATCAGTCGGCTACATGGAGGTGGTCAGTGCCACGGGCCTGTGTCTAGCCCCTCTGTGTACTCTGTTCCCTGGGTTTGTGCTGCAGGTGGTGCAGGAGGATCCAGCAGGTCGATGGTCTGTCCTTCCCTGAGCTGCAGCACTGCCTGCTTCAGACTCCACCTGCAGGGAGGGAAGAACACTGGTTAGGAATGGTGCATAATATTGACAATGAGATTAACTAAAACCTAAACGTTGACCTTCAAAAGAAAAAGTACAAGAGAGATAGGAGGAGTTGAGTCTGTTAGATTTGGAAGATGTGGAAGATATCACACATACAACTAGGCTGCTTAAAGAAGTTCTACCCTTAGTTAGCACCTCTTTACTAGATATGATCAATGTGTCTTTACTAACAGGCTATTGTACCACAGTCCTTTAAGGTAGCTGTAATTAAACCTCTTCTTAAAAAGCCCACTCTTGATCCAGAGGTCTTATATATATATAGACCTACAGTATATCTAACCTTCCCTTTCTCTCTAAAATCCTTCAGAAAGCAGTCGCATTTTCAGATTATGTGCCGCTTAACTAGCAAAAGTGGAGGTGGACACGCCCTAAATGCACTTGCGCCATGCACTTTAGACCATGCGCTATAGATCGTTTACATAGGGCCCAAAGCGAATGAGAAAAACTGCATCTCAGAATAGACCAGAATGTACTCACCTGTTGGTATCAGGGTCTCTAATGGAAGAAGTATACAGATAACCTCCAGTTTCTGACCCAGTCACAGGGATCTTTATCTGCAACACAAAGCAAATTCAAATTAATCTGCAAGTGTAGACAGATATCAGAGCTCTTCACAGCATTATGTGGTACAGCTGCCCATCATCCGAGTCCCACACCAATCTCATGTTTGACTGATACCTTTATTAATTCCCACAGTTTGGTCGTCTATGTACAATAACAAAAGATACACAAGTCCAACAGCTCACAGTGGACAACATGTGAAAGACACACTCCCACAACAGTAATAACACTAACACATACTCCAAGAGGATATTTGTGCAGCTCAGGAGCCCAACTAGGCAACAAAGCAATAAAAGGAGTTCTTTAGTCCAAACATGGTGACCCGCGGCGTGTTCCCATGCAGTCATGATCCAACTGGGAAGTTTAGGACAATTACAAGAACAAGATTGCCAAACAAACATTTGCACAGCGACATGGGTGGGGCGACAGTCTGTTGAACCTAGAACACAGGATAACACATGTTGATGACTTCCTAGAACACAGTACCTGTGCTGTACGCTGATCGACGCGGTTCTTTCTGTCAGACAGATGGATGTTATGGACTTTTAAAGGCGGAGCCCCCAGGCTTTCCATGGCAGCTGGACATGCTTCCAACTTCTGCAGAGCCAGTCTGTGGTAGTCTGACTCAGCAAATCTCTCTAATTGGATAGTAGACAGAAAGGCAAAAAAAAGTGTCTGTAAATGGGACAACAGTTGAAATGTTGAGGTGTAATGACTGAGAGCAGTTTGACAGCTTCCATCTAGAAGCCTTTGAATGAGAAGTTCAGCTGTCAGCTGAGGAGGAAAAGAGAAGTAAAAGTTGACACGTAGCAACTCTGACAAACGTCTTTTCATGCAGACTCAAACATTACTAGTCATTCACTGTGAATAGAAGCTATAAATAGTAGCCTGGCACCCCCCAGTGGCGTGACCCAGAGAAGTTCATCTTTATGCAAATGTCCTCTGACGTGAGACAACCTGGAGACGAGAGGTTATAGCAAAAAAACACAGGACTTTTGCTCATGAGACCGCTGTTCATGTCCTGAAGTTGATTTATTTGTCACGTAACTTCCGTACTTAAGTTACATCACTTCCGGTGTTATTTTAAACCACCATCTTCTCCTAATCCTAACTAAGCAGGTTTGTTGGTGCTCGTTTTTTGGACGTGAAATCACGTAAACATGTTCTAGTAGAAACCCAGAATACACGTATGCACCCGAAAATAAGCATAATAGGTCCTCTTTAAAGTGGAAATGAAGTGTTCAACCATGTTAAGCTGGTTTACTAAATGGATTTCCACTCTGATGAACTACTATATAACAAACATGACAAATTTCAGCATTTAAAAGAAAAAAGAAGATTTGTTTCATCTTTCGTGACAAGAGCGCCGCCATGTCGCAGTACTCTAGTCTGTGACATCACCAGGTTGGTTGGCTCGGCTGAGTTACACAGATACAACGGTAGAGACCGTGAAAGACGGAGACTGAGGAGACACAGGACAGTAGAAAACAAAAGAGGGGACACTAATGTATTGTTCCTTGATGTAAAGATGAGTTTTACAATGTTTAAAATAAGGGCAAAACAGTCCATCTGATAAACTGAAACTGAAACAGAGATCAGTAACGTTACTGCAGCGCTGGATAGACGGGAGCTATAGTCTTCACTCCGTGGTGTCTGTCGACTCGTGAGTATAACCAAGTGAGTTAGGTAGTTAGTTAGTTTGTTAGTTGAAGGAGAACACAGGTAACATTAGGGCCGATAATGTCTCTAGTGTTTTCTTTGGTGATAAGTTTCACTTTGTGATGGGAGTATCGGTATGCTAATGTTGAGCCGGTAGCTAGCTAGCTGGCAGAAGCTAACGGCAAGTTATGTAAACAAACACTATAACGTGGTCTTCAGAATAAAGTAACGCTTTGGGCGTTTGGGGAGACAGACAGGTGATCAGAGAGGGGAGAGGACGGGAGATGGGGAGACAGAGACAGGTGATCAGAGAGGGGAGAGGACGGGAGATGGGGAGACAGAGACAGGTGATCAGAGAGGGGAGAGGACGGGAGATGGGGAGACAGAGACAGGTGATCAGAGAGGGGAGAGGACGGGAGATGGAGAGACAGAGACAGGTGATCAGAGAGGGGAGAGGACGGGAGATGGGGAGACAGAGACAGGTGATCAGAGAGGGGAGAGGACGGGAGATGGGGAGACAGAGACAGGTGATCAGAGAGGGGAGAGGACGGGAGATGGAGAGACAGAGACAGGTGATCAGAGAGGGGAGAGGACGGGAGATGGGGAGACAGAGACAGGTGATCAGAGAGGGGAGAGGACGGGAGATGGGGAGACAGAGACAGGTGATCAGAGAGGGGAGAGGACGGGAGATGGGGAGACAGAGACAGGTGATCAGAGAGGGGAGAGGACGGGAGATGGAGAGACAGAGACAGGTGATCAGAGAGGGGAGAGGACGGGAGATGGGGAGACAGAGACAGGTGATCAGAGAGGGGAGAGGACGGGAGATGGAGAGACAGAGACAGGTGATCAGAGAGGGGAGAGGACGGGAGATGGGGAGACAGAGACAGGTGATCAGAGAGGGGAGAGGACGGGAGATGGAGAGACAGAGACAGGTGATCAGAGAGGGGAGAGGACAGGAGATGGAGAGACAGTCAGCTGGACTCAGGTCCTGTCTGAGGACTCTCTCAGTGCTACTATCCAGCGCTGCAGTAACGTTACTGATCTCTGTTTCAGCGTTTCAGTTTATCAGATGGACTGTTTTGTGTTTCAACATTGTATAACTAATCTTTACCTCCAGGAACAAAACACAGGCTAGAGTGCTGTGACATGGCGGCGCTCTTGCTACAAACATTGTCATGTTTGTTATATAATAGTTCATTAGAGTGGAAATCCCTTCAGTAAACCAGCTTGACTTGGTTAAACATTTTATTTCCACTTTAAAGTTGTTGTATACACGTGTTGCTGGAGTTTTGACCTCTTGAGACAGAGAGGAACTCCCATAATTACTTTGGGGAAATGCCCCAAATATGAGATGATTGCAGCAAAATTCATCACCTCATGTCCTGACCTGAGGCCAGCCAGAGCAACCTGAGAAACACAACTCTGTATTACTGCAGTCAGCCTGGTTGGTAGGCTGTTCATTTATCGGGTTTATTAAAACCTGACTAATATACATTATTTGATTTGTGAACAATTTAGTAAATTTACATTTTACTATGATAACATGGTTGCTGTATATGATTGTTATAATAATTCTGTTAATATTTTAAATAAAAAAATGTATTTGATAATTTTGAATAATTCCTTACTGTTATAATAACTGATACTGGTACTCACTGTGTGATGGAGGGTCCACACACACACACACACACACACACACACACACACACACACACACACAGCTCAGTTCTACTCACTCTGCAGCAGATAGTACATGGTGCCGATCCCCCCCCCGGTCAGCAATGTGGTGAAGATGGTGAGCTGCTGCAGCTGACTGGTGGAAATCCTCATTTTTTTGCATATATTGTTAAATAGGTGCACACTATGACCGGGGACGTGATCTAAATGGGTTAAAAAAGCACTGATGAAGGGAATTGAAAATAACTAAATAACTGATATTTGCTCCAATCTCGCCTACTTCAGCTTTAACTTAATAAGGTTTAATTCCTCTTGGGGATTAGTTTATTTTTAAAATATCAGCTTTAAAATGTGGATTTAGAGTTGATTTTAGCATGAAGAGAAAAACTCACTCTAGGATGAATGTGACTTCACTGCTACACCACAGTGTCTGGTTGACTGGAGACACTCACCTCTCCCTCTCATTATACACCTCACCATACTACTGATATATATATATATATATATATATATATATATATATATATATATATATTAGGCTACACTATACCACATCAGACTGTAGTACTAAACATGCAGATCTGCCGGTCTGGAGGAGGATCCAGCCCAGAACAGCAGCTAACTGTTATCTGAGATAAACTGTGATGTGTATATTTAATAAAGTTCTGCTGAGGTTATCCTGCTGAATCTCACTGAACACACAGCTGAGCTCCATGTGACTGCTCTGTGACAGCTGAGCTCCATGTGACTGCTCTGTGTCGGCAGCTCTACCTGCTACACGGCTTCACATGTTCAACACTGTCTGTTGTTGCTCATTGAAACTAAATCTCCTTCTTCTTCTTTGGGGTTTTACGGCAGCTGGCATCCTTTATGTTGCATTGCTGCCTCCTTCTGGTTTTATCAGCCCATTACCCATCCTCTACTACAATCTCTTAATTAATCCAGCGTTTATCAGGAATCTGACAATCACCTTTCTCCCCTCCACCGTGTTCCCACGTCTAAGTAAATCCTCCACCCTACTCTCCACCGGTGCCACCCTCTGCAAACCTGCTAACATACTCCGTCTATTTAACTCATATTTTGTGCATGATGTGAGTACATGTTCCACTGTCTCCATGACATGACACTCGCTACAGTCGGGACAAGATGAGTCCCATCCATCAACTCTTCCACTACCTGTCCATTGTAATCAATTTTATCACTCCCCCATAATGTATTATGTGCATTCAAATCTCCACACCACACAATACTTGCTCTATCTGTCCCTTCTAAGTCCTCAAGTCTACTGATCTCCAGCTTTTTGCATGGATTATAAAAAATTATAATCACCAATTTCCTCCCTTCTGCCCACACTTCAATAATTACACATTCCATATCAGTCCCTCTATCAACATTTCTATATGGGATGCTCTCCTTCACAAAGGTGACACAGCCTCCTCCTCCCCCATCCTTCCTGTCTCCTCTGATTGCCACATATCCATTTATTATGAAATCTAAACTTGGTTTTAACCATGATTCCTGAATACATATCAGATCTGGTTTTTCACCTTGGCTGTAAATGAACTGTTTGAACTCCTGACCATTAGCAATCAAACTTCTTGCATTCCACTGGAGGATTAGCATTGTTATTAAAATGACCCAATACATTGTGATTCTTGACTTGCCTGACTACTTAACTCATCTCTTACATCCTCCCACTTTACACCTTTCAAATCCAGATGATGGACAGCTGCTTTGACTATAACCTGGATTCTTTCTGTTTTAGATTTTATATCTGCAGTCGCATTTATGACTCCTGCTATGAACGTCACCAGCTTCTTTTTCTCTTCCACCATCTTCTTTCCCACTTCTTCTGCAACTCTATCCACCACTTTCTCCTCCCCCCCCCCCCCCTGTCTGTCACTCAGCTTCTCCTGCCCAGCCCTCCTGGTTGCCTCAGCATATGAGATTTTCTCCTTTACCCTTATTTGCTGTACTGAAACCGCTCGTTTCATTGTTTCACAGCCCCAGTACGCTACACTGTGTTCGCCTCCACAGTTACAGCACTTCGGTTTGGTTTTCGACCCGCACTTTCCATATTCATGATCCCCACCACACCTAGCACATCTTCTCCTACTAGTGCACACTTTGGCTATGTGCCCAAACTCCTGGCAGTTGAAGCATCTCGTCGGTTTTGGAACAAACTCCCTCACATTATACTTTATAAACCCGAAATATAGCTCTTTTGGGACAACTTTAACATCAAACTCAACCAGCACTGTCTCCGTTTCATTTTTCTCAGCCCCTCTCGTCGTTCTCTTTGCATTACTAACTGTGCTGCAACGCACTTTCAGATTTTAAAACTAGTTCTCTCATATGAACACTGAGGGGAACCCCTGTTATCACCCCTTTACTCCCACTAAACCCCTGCTCTCCAACTCTCACAGTTTTTGCGACCTTAACTTTCCCCACAGATTGTGGCTTCCTTGCTTTTTCTACTTGGCTCTCCGTGTTGCACCCAATCAACAAGTTACCATCTCTCATATACTTCATTTCACCAACTTGTGCTCTCATTATTTCTGTGAGTTTTAGTGGGTCCATGTTCTTTGCACCACCTTCCCCCTCAAACCTCCCCCCTACATGGAGGACTCCTGGCTCAGGGTTCCTAGCTTCCCTCTCTGATCCTCTCTGACTGCCTTTGTCCTCTTTCTTCCTCTTCCTGCTCCCATCCATCACCCCCCTTATCACTCCACTTCTCCTCCTCCCATCTCAACCCCATGATGCTACTGTAGCTGTCATCACTTCCAAATTAAACAACAATAACTCTTCTCCCCAACTAACTAGTCCTTGAAAAACACAAACAAAGTCAGGCACTCAGTTGCTTTGTTAACAGACTGATCCAACTCGAAGCTCAAAAACTACCAGCCAAAAAACCTCTCATACAAAACAAACTTCCCCGAGAACCCAGTCTGACACTAAAGGTGAAAACACCTTCTCACCTTGTGTTCCAGCTGTAGGACCATGTGGGGAGGACCACTCTGCTCCGTGGACTTCCGTATACGTCACACGGATCGTCGCCAATTGGATGAGGGTGCGCTCCATTAACACGCTGGTGTGTGCCGCTCTGCTGGGGGAGGCGGCGTCTGTATTCCTATACCGAGATTATCCATTCATTCATTCATTATATTTTTTTTTTATTTTATTTTATTGGTTTAAAAGGACTGTGTGCACAGACATTAATTGTTTACATAGGAAAAAAAAGATGGGTGCACCAGATTAAGCAGGGAAGCTAATTTCCATCTGTAGTCCTAAACACAGACACAATAGGCACAATATACACAATAGACACACTACATAACATCACAACAGGATCACAATATAACATCACAGTTTCAAGTACAATCCAAAATACAATAAATACATATAACACAATAATAAATATGACAGACTTCAGTCAAGCAGCAGCATCACAAATAAATACAGTAAAAAATACCCCCTGCCTAGTATAAAGTGTGTCATGGGGCGGGGGGGCTGAGATGTGTTGATGTGGGACAACCTGTGCCACATCAATGTAGAATTAATCCAAACAGGTTGAATTTTGTACAAAATAAAACAGCCACAGATAAAAACATCAACAATATAAAATACATCAAAAACATGAAATACATAAAGATATATAAATCATATAATATATCAAAAACACATACAATAAATCAAAATCATAAAATACATAAAAACATATAAAATACATCAAAAACATAAAATATGTAAAAACAAAAATATAAAATACATCACAAACATGAAATACATAAAGATATATAAACCATAGGTCATTCACAGTGAGAATTAAATAATGTCTAAAAGGGTTTAAATGTTGACGATCTGGAGCCAGAACAGTGACTTTATATCTTGATAATATGGAGCCAGAACAGTGACTTTATATGTTGATAATATGGAGCCAGAACAGTGACTTTATATGTTGATAATATGGAGCCAGGACAGTAACTTTAAATGTTGATGATCTGGAGCCAGAACAGTGACTTTAAATGTTGGCATTGAAAACAAAACCTTGTTGGAGTCATTTAGCACACAGCACAGAGCTCGCTCGACCTGATCGCCGGCTCTCTGAAGCTCTGTTACCTGGAAAAGGTGGCGATGTCCCCGGGGACAATAACCTTATATATTGATGTTAATAAAATGTACCCAAATTCACGAAAATATGTAGGATATTACTACTGATATTCCTGTAATATTACGTCACAATATTGATAATATACAATATTACGTGTTTACTACGTGTTTATTTACATATAGAGTGGGGAAGTGAGACCAGAACACAGGTGGTCACAGGAGACACACAGAGACTCATTCTAATGCCAGGTGTGAACAGACGTACTTAAAGCTGTTCACTTGTGATCAGATCACTGAGGACGCATGTTAATACCAGGTGTGAACAGGGCCTAAATATGTCATAATGGGCCACTTATAAGACTCAGAAATAGAAACAGCTCCATGGTGGCTCTAAAACCTCCAGCGTCAGTTTGAAGCAGATCTCTATCTATCTAATCTATAGTTTACAGACCGGGGAACTCCTGGTGTGTCTCCAGCTGATTCAGAGTTCATGTTTCTGACACATTTTACTTTACAGTACAAGATGAACACAATCCCAAGCATGCATGTGTTGACTGTGGTTTTTACTTAACATGTTTTTTTCTGGTATAAATAAATTCATCAAAAATGTTTTGTGAATAGCTTGAATGAAGAAACTTTCATAGGCTATATCTAACAATGAGAATCAGTTTTATGTTGAAGTATAAACAACCATAACATGTACATCTGTAGCCTACGTCCATGATTACATTACATTACATTCCTTTGGTGGGCTAATGCCCATTAGCGAATTAATAAATTGAAAACTGATTATGATATTCAGTGATGATGAAGAGGTGCCTAAATTAGACATAGTATATGAAATATTGTTCACATACTCAAGAATAACCAGACAGGGGAAGGACATAGTATTCATGTGGCTACCAGCACACTAGAGGGATCCCAGGAAACGAGAAGGCACGAAAGTTAGCAAAGGAGGCGACCGAGAAAGAGCAGGTCGAAATAAAGCATCGTCTGGAGGGAGGTCAACAAACAGTGGCAGCAGCTCTGGGATAGAGTCTAAAGGGAGACATTTACATGTAGGAGGGGTAAGAAGTCATGGTAAAAACAGAAAAGAACAGGTTATAATTAGTAGACTAAGATTTGGGCACTGCCAATTGCTCACTGCATATTATTGGAAAACACCCTACTGGTCCCTGTAGCGAGTGTCGGGTCATGGAGACAGTTGAACATGTACTTACTTCATGCACGAAGTATGAGTTAAATAGACAGAGTATGATAGCAGGTTTGCAGAGGGTGGCACCAGTGGAGAATACAGGGTGGAGGATTTACTTAGATGTGGGGACACGGTGGAGGGGAGAAAGGTGATTGTTAGGTTTCTGATCAACTCTGGATTAATTAAAGGGGACATTTCATGCTCATTTTCAGGTTCATACTTTTATTTTGTGTTTCTACTAGAACATGTTTACATGCTTTAATTTTTAAAAAACACTCTATTTTCCTCATATTGTCTACTTGAATATACCTGTATTCACCCTCTGTCTGAAACGCTCCGTTTTAGTGCATTTCCTCCTTTGTACCAACAGCCATCCGGCTGTACAATACCAGCTGCCGTGATGACCTCAGTCTCAGCCAGCTGTGTGGTCTCTGACACCATCTGTTTTTGCACTGTCCCTGTTGTCCTGTTCACGTTGTTCACGGGTATATCATTTTCACACTACTGCTATCGCAGATAATTTATTTATAATTTATTCATAATGCACATATTTATTTACCTTCTATTTACCTTTATAACATAACTTTACTAGTGTTCTTATCCCTTGGATATTTGTTATTCTTATTTATTGTATGCCATGTCCTATTCTTATTTTATGTCCTGTCTTTATTAGAATCTGTGCTGCTGTGAAACTGCAATTTCCCCACGGGATAAATAAAGTGCTATCCTATCCTATCCTATCCTATTTCAATGGAATTGCAACAGAATTGCGTTGCTAGGCAACAGTTTGGGTCCATATTTACTTCCTGTCAGCTGATGTCATTCACATCCACCGCAACAGGAAATAAACTGGGACACATTTAGAATGTTTACGTTTAAAACTGTGAAACGGTCTAAATATTGTATATTTGTGACATCACAAATGGACAGAAATCCTGACGGCTTGTTTCAAAAGCTCAGTTTCTGAATACGGGCTGTGTGTGTTTCTCTGTGGATTAAGCGTTTCGATACTTTCACAGTATTTATATAGAACTTAAAGCTGCTTTATAATGTAAAAGCCATGAAAATGTCACTTTTTTACAATACGGGCCCTTTAAGAGACTGTAGTAGAGGAGGGGTAGTGGACGGGTAAAACCTGAGGGAGGCAGCAATGCAACACAGAGGAGGCCAGCTGCTGCAAAACACCAAAGAAGAAGAAGAAGTGTATAAAATCAGCTCCGCCCCTCTCCCAGGAGCATGCCGGTCTCACCGCTGCAGCAAAGCGAGCGCTCCTCACCCAGTCAGTCAGTCAGTCATCAGGCTGGGGGTCGGACTGCAGACAGGCTGCAGCTCGGTGTTAAACCGGCTCTAACGAGGAAACCACTGTTTACGATCAACAGTAACAGATTTCTTCGCCGTGAACGAGTTGCATCAGAGCCGGTAAGAGAGCAGCGTGATGTCCTTTACTTTGTGACTCCAGCAGCGTGTCCTGCTGGATGTCGATGACTATATAAGCTTCAGACTCTGCATAACGTCAGGCTGCAGGTCAGGTGTGTCTTTGTGACTCCGGTTAGACACAGCAGGTAGGAGGAGATGGGCAGATTAAGATAACTTCACTTCAGGTGGACAGTAGACCTCAGAATGGTGTAGCTGCTGTTTACATGTGAAACTATTGTATTTCTTAAGGTAAGATAGTATGATTATTATAGTTCAGAAATTGAGCATAAGGACATTTGGCTGATTGTACCTACTTATATGTGAATTTAAAACACAATATTTCACAAAAGATGGGTCATAAGAAAGAAACCAAAATACCAAATATGACACTGAATTTGGAGTGGTTGTGGATAAAATGATGCATAAGACAACTAGAACAGATTAAAAAAAAAATGGGGTCTTAGTTTTGAATATTTCCCATAAAACAAATGACAGTCAGTGGTTCCCTTACAACATAAAACACATTGAAAAAATACATACACAAGTAGAGCCTTGTGATATATCGATATAGTCTAAATACATAGCAGCATAGAACTACATTACTCTGGCAATAGTCTCCTTTAGCACCACAGAAAGCAAGGTTAGTAAAATGTAAAATTCTGCAGTTGGAAAAATAGTAGTAAAAATGCAAAAAGAAAAACAAATTCCCAAATCAATAAACATATTAAATACTGATATTGAAAGAGAAAACTCAAATTAAAATCTAAGATTTGAATGACTGCAAAGCTTGATGTTTGTAAAACTGAAACCTCCCCGCCACAAAATAATTACCTGTCTTTCTGAGAACAGTGCTGGCCATCGGTCTTCAATTTCAGACACAGGAGGCTCACAATCAACAATCTCCTTCCTTCGCAAGGCAAAGGGTAAAACTTGCCCTACAGACTTTCTGTTCCGCGTGTGCGTCGCCTATCCGGCGGACACCGGCGAATGAGCGGGGAGCCTCTGGCGTTCTGCAACACGGAGGGAGGGAAGCCAAATCGTTCATATAACGTAAACTAACTTACCCACATTGCAATGACATAAAACCTGGTTGAAAATCGGCAAACTATCCCTTTAAAAAGTGGACATGAATTGTGTAATGTTACTGCGGACTCATCCAATACGAACATATACCAGGCTGAAAAAATAACATTATATGTACACAGGCTAGATCGTTTGTCCTGATTTATTTACTTACAAAAACTATTTTTCTGTGCTCAAGATCACACACTTAAAATAGTCAATGTGGAACACATCACATATAGCTAAATCCATATTTTAGCTATGTTAACTACAGTAACGTTAGCTAAATACTACTAGCTAACCTTGGCCATAAATAATGTTTGACCAAAACACATGCTAAAAACTGCTGCTGCAAGGTTTACTTAGACAACCATGTGTAACATTTATCCACTTTACATGTTCAACACTTAATTTAAAAAGCATTTTGATAAATACAAGCAGGGTAGGCCTAAAAGTATGTTCTTACCTTGGCAACTCCTGATCCGAAATGGAAGTTTCTTGTGGCACATGTCGCTGTAGGAGCTGGACAGCCCTTGTTGGCAATGTGGGGTTGCCTATGCATTTTTGCAGGGGCCACACATATACAGTTGAGTCAACTAAGAAATCCATGTTGCCTGAACTACTCTGATTGAACTGATTAGTTGGGTACAGTTAAACTTGATATTTTAAGTACAGCCAACATCTTAGCTTATCAACTGTTAAACTAGTTGAAATGACTTGGGAAAATGAGTTGAATGAACTAAAACCTCAAATCCTTTTTTACAGTGCACTGGCGACGCCCGAGCCCAGTCACTACAGAACTTTGCAATTTTCTCCAGTTCTGATGCGTATTCCAGTTTTCGTGCATCCTAAGCGCCTCAAAAATACGATCTCGCAGCAGAAAATAATAATCCTTAGAAAAACAATAAGTTTCTGCACCCAGTCTAAATATGCATTCCACTGGAGAACTGCAGAAATGTAAAAAGATTTGTGTAAAGAAAAGAACATAGAAAAAAAATAATTTTGGGGAATTAAATAAAGGAAACTCGTGCATAAATAAATGCATAAATAAATACATACATTTAAAAATAAATGCAAAAATAAATAAATAAAAAACAAATATAGAAATAAATAAATAATTTCAAAAATAATTAAATACATCTAAAAATTAATCGAATTAAATACATAAATAAATAAAATGGAAATTAAACATAACGGTAAATAAATAAGGGAATTTTATCAATTAATGGCTACATTTATTTTAATATTATTTTGCTACATTTAATGACATATTTATTTATTTATTTATTATTTTGGCAGGTTCCATCCTCCATATTCCTCTCTCTATCTTCATTTTGCTTTTTAAAATAATCAGCTATAGACCTTTTCACAACTTGACATTAACATAAACATTCTAAATGGGCCCCACTGTATTTCCTGTTGCAGTGTTTCTTAATGCAGTAGCGGACAGGAAGTAAACTTGGCTGGTGCCCTGACAGAATAACAATGAAAAGGTCTGTAGACCGCTGCATTGAAACAGCCAATCTGAGAACCCATCAGCCTCCAGTCTGACGACGGATACGCCTCTGGGGCCAGGGGGTTATACTTCCGGGGTTCCGCTGCAGCCAGCAGATATCCGGGCCAAGACTTCCTCTTCTGTGCGCTGCTCATCGTTTACAGTCCGATTAGCAACTTGAGACGTGAGACTGGTGTTGGAGTTGAGAGACGACGTGTACGACCGGATTGTTTCACAAGTAGCCAGATTACTTAATAAATAGTTAAATCGGCTAAATAATAGCCGGTGGGTTCCCAGATTGCAGTTTGGCCAATGCTTGCTGTGAGAATCAGTCCAAAAGAACATTATAATACAGAAATTCAAAAATCTGTACTAGTTAACAAAAAGCATTTGGTAACAGCTGCGTTGAGACCGTAGAAAAGGTATAGTTTTTAACCGGTAAATCAAGTGTGATTCATGTCTAAGTACCAAGTTATCTTAATTAGCACCTCTTCTTAGGAGAGAAACATTGAAATAGATGTGAAGATGAAATAGGATGATTGTATTCTAAGAATTGGGCAGCTGAAGGGGAATCCATGTGGTGTTACTATGATGCTCTGCTGTACTTGTTCTTTTCTTACCCACATATGATTTACTACATGGGCAAGTTATGAGATAAAATGGTTTAAAAATATAAACTGGGCTATCAATAATTATATTTTTGATATCCTGGACACTCGATTTAACTCCACTCAGTTAACTACTCTTTAATCTTTGTTCTTTGTTTCTCAGGCAGCATGTTTGGAGCGGTGGTTGTTGGCATCGGTACAGCAGGTTGGGTGAGGATTAGAGACATGTTAGCTGCTCTACCTGGCAGTCCTGCAGAGAAACTCAATGTCAAAGGATTCATATCCAGGTAACCCACACATGCTGCCCAGCAGGCACAGATACACACAAGCAATAACCATCCTAGGCATAGATAACATAGATAACATAGGTAACATAGATAACATAGGTAACATAGGTGACATAGATAACATAGGTGACATAGATAACGTAGGTAACATAGATGACACAGGTAACATAGGTAACATAGATAACATAGGACATGGCCTGAAGCAGCGACTGAGGAAGAGCGGCACAAAGTCCTTCTGTCGGGTGATTCTGTGCCTGTCCTGTGTAAAAGCATGTGAAGTGGTTGGATTAGAGCACATTATTTTTAGCTAGGTAGACCTAATAAACCACCAACTGTGTGTTGTGTTTATGTGATCACAGCAGCGTTCTCGTCACTATCATCCTGACAGGTGTTTTTGTCAACAGGAGAAGCCTGGACGCTCAGCAGGGAGTGAGTCAGGTCTCAGTAGAAGAGGCTGTGAGCAGAGAAGACATTCATGTGGCGTTTATCTGCACTGAGAACATGTTCCATGAGGACAACATCAGGTAATCGAGCTCGAGCGGAGGAGTTGTAGCCTCGTAGCATTTATTCACCGACAAATAAACTGTACACACACTGTCTGCTACACCTACATTCACAGTTATAAAGCCACACATACGGTCTGTCGGAAACTCTCTGAAGTTTCACCGCGCTGACAGACCGTATGTGTGTGACTACGGGGAGCACGAAGCTACCAGCAGAGCTACAGATGCTAACGTAGCACAAATTCACACACTGTCGGACAATCGCTATCGTTAATCTGGGCAGACAGACAGCTGACAACCTGCTAAACTAAACTAAACTAAATGTGCGGTGGAGACTTTTACTGGGAAAGTGGCTGCATGTCCGCGACACTACACGCAGCATCTAAGTTATCTATCTGCTAAAAAAACATCAAGGAGTGCCGAGCATCTTCTTTCACTGCAGACACTGTTTAACTTTACGGATCTGTTATCTAAACCTTTTTTCAAATCTATTGAGAAATTAATTTTTTTTTACCAATTTTGATGAAGAAAACTCTCCTCCTCCTGTCTCATCAGGACTTTTCTGCAGGCAGGGAAACACGTCTGTGTGGAGTATCCCATGACCATGAACCACAAGTCTGCTGTGGAGCTCTGGGATTTAGCCCAGGAAAAAGGTAATACTAATTTATAACAATATGTACTCACATGTATGTACTCATGCTGATCTACTTCAGGTGCTCTCAGTAAGAGAGGTGCAGTTTGAACAGATGAGTTTTCAGTCTGCAACAGAAGATGTGATGAGTTTCTGCCCTCCTGGTCAGTGGGGAGCTGGTTCCACCATTATGGAGCCAGGACAGCAAACAGTAGTGACTTTGTAGAGCAGTAGCTGGGCCCCCTTCGTAGTGAGGGAGTAACGAGCAGATTGGCAGTAGCAGAGCGTAGAGGTGATCAGTGACATTTTTGCCAAAACACACAGGCCCAACTCACAGTTAAAGCTGCAGTGGGTAGAAATGGAGGAAATATGATTTAAAAAAAAGTTATTTTTATTAAAACGGTCACTATATCCTGACAGTAGTGCATGAGACAGGTAATCTGAAAAACATCATGTTCCTCTGTGTCCTCCGGTGCTCCTAACAGCATCTGCAAGATTTCATAGACCGGAGGAAAACAAGCAGTCAGAGCTGATCTGGAGTCTGCCGTCTCTGAGCAAATATCAATCACTCGTGAACTCCGATCAAACGGTCAAACTAGGCAGCGCTGATCAGATATGAATCAATATTCTGTTACTGTAATGACTATTTCTCTCCTCAGATGTTCTGAGAATCATCTTGTAGTTACTGTTTAGCTGTAAAATGAGAAAGTTTGTGACGCGGCAGCCATGTTGAGGAAATACCAAGCACCGCCCAACAGCCGGAGCACAGCCAATAGGAACTCTCTCTCTCTCTGAAATGACCTGTGATTTGTCAAAGTCTCCCGTCACAGACTAGATGTTCTAAAGCCTGAAAACAGAGACATGAGGAGGAGCAGAAATATTCTGCCTACTGAAACTTTAACACTACTCATTCTGCTATCTCAGTAAACATTTGTATGTGTGTGTGTGTGTGTGTGTCAGGAGTGATTCTCCATGAGGAACACATCGAGCTGCTGTCAGAAAACTACAAAGGACTGAAGAGAGAGGTCGAGGGAAAAGTCCTGCAGGAAGGTTCTCTTCATTTTACAGGTGAGAGACGGGAGTGTAGGTATCTGTGATTACTGTGACACAGCTTTAACCAGAACGTTCATCATTTTAAACGTCGATAAGTAAATGTAATAATGTGTGTACACTGTAATTCGTTCAAGGTGGAGCTCTGAAGCCTGACTTTGGTTTCCCAGCATTCAGTGGCATTGCTCGCCTCACCTGGTTGGTTGACTTGTTCGGTGAGCTCTCGGTAACCGCGGCAACCATAGAGGAAAACTCTGGTAACAACTACAGCAAGATGACTGCAGAGCTGCAGACTTCTGACAACAGGTGAGAGAGCGTACTGTATGTACTGCATGTACTGTATGTACTGTATGTACTGTATGTACTGCATGTACTGTATGCACTGTATGTCGACCACAGTGATGGAATAAATAGTCCAAAAATCCCATGAAAAGACTAAAACCAACAACGTGTTTGTCAATACTCTGACTTCCCTACTCTGTCTGTTGTCTCCCACTGGAGACGTAAATCTTAAAAAACAACTCACAAATATATATAGTTTATTAACTATGAAAAGGCTCAGTCCTTTCCTAAACAGCTGCTCACTGTAGCTTTTAACAAATCTGTTGGGAGCTGCTGTATTTTCAGCGGTGGATTAATCCATATTTGGTGCTCTAGTGATACATACTGTACATACTAGGGCTGTCACAATATCAGATTTTCACTGTACGATTATCGTGGCCAATTATTATCATAATATCTATAGAAAATAAAAAAATAATAAAGCTATCTGTCAAAATCATCTTTAACTTTGTTAATTGTGCCTTTTGTCTCTTTTTTGCCAAATTAATATATATATATACGTATATATGTATATATTATAGTTAAAATATCCTGCCTCCATTGCATATATACAGTACATCATAGTTTGTTTACATACTTTGACCTCAACAAGATGGCCGCTTTGTGCCTCTTGTTGTGCCGTCGGTATGTCGATGGAAGTCAGGCGTAATGATGTGCGTCCTGTGTTCAGTCGGTACGAGCGAGACGCGTGGCGGGTTTGAGCCTGAAGACGCCGCTCTCACCACCGTCTGCTCACTGCTGAGCTGTGGTAGAAGATAGTGACTGCCCACATTTCCCATCATGCAGTTCTGGACTGAGTATTGTGTTACGTTTGCTGTTTTATGTTCCGAAATGCAAATGTTCCTTTTTGTTAGTGTTTCTAATGTGTCCGTTCAGAACATGGTGGATTATGTTGGTCGTAGCTTTAACCGTTAGTGAGGTGTCTGTATTATTCAATATCGGCTCACAGTTGGGCCGCATTTAAGAGGCAGTATTATGTGTGTCGATAGCATGATATCAATAATTATTATAGATATCACGGTTATCGTCAATATTGGTATATCGTGACCCCTTAATACATCCAGTATGTGGATTATGTTTCAAAATACAATCATGTTTCAAAATAAGTGTTGTTAAATATCAGTTTCTCTTGGTCAGAATTGTCTTGAGGTTACAGACGGTGTGACTTAAAAGAAACCAGAAAGTTTTGAGTTGATCTTCAGATGACGATGTCGGATGTGCTATTATTGGTTGTGAATGGTGTAAAACACGGTTTAGTCGGTTGTGGTTGCATCATAACCATCCAATCAGTTCTTATGATATCATTCATTGTGGAATATTAGCAACATGTTTAAAGGAGATGTGTTCCAGTCTCTGCCATCACTTGGTTGTGATGACAGTTAAAGGGAAACCTTCAGGTAAAGATAAAGGTAAATTACAGATTTAAGAATCCTTTAAACATTAATTCCATCCGTGTCCTTCTAGACCTCTGACGTGGATCGAGGAACGGGGACCGGGCCTCCCCAGGGACAAGAACATCAACTTTCACTTTGACTCCTGCACTCTGACCCAGATCCCTCCTGCACCCAGAGGGGCCGTGGGCCTCTTCATGCAGGACCTGGTCCACTTCTCTGCCAAGCTGGCAGGCCAAGTGAGTCCTGAAGAGCTCCAGAGAGAGAAAACGAGGATCCTCCACTGTCTTCAGCTGGCAGAGAGGATTCAACAACTCTGTCAAAGTTAACTCTTCAGTTCAGGGTCATCATAAATCTTTATGTTATTTAAACATGAATTTATCTTTAGATTTCATCACCATGCCCTTAAGTTTACGTATCGAAACTCTCATCCATAGTAATATTATAACAGAGATTATGACTGGTTGAAAGCTGAGTAATTGAACTGAACACATTCTGACATGATCAGCACATATATAGACATGGGTGCCACACGGGTATCATATCGACCATGTCTCCACGGCTACACTTCCTGTTGGATCCTCCCACTGTACGACCACAGTGAATGTACTGTTGTCCTACAGTAGGAGGATCCAACCAATCAGCCTGTCCTGTTTTCTGCGAGCCACAAGCGAATCTGGCAAGAACACGCTGATAATGATATAAAAACTATATAGGCCTAAATGATATATTATATATGATATAAATTATTATTATCTGATACTGATAAATGATACAATATGCATCCCCACCAACCCTTTTTGATTTTCCTGCCATGAGAGACGAGCAGACACACAACGTGGTCATGACGTCTGCTCCATCTCTCCCCACTGCAGCTTTCAGTGTAGACTATACTTCTAACTACTCCTTTTCAGACATGTAATATTTATTTATGTTGACTATTTATGTTGTTTATGAGAATTTGTTTATTGACAGTTTGCTTTATATTTACTGTTCATTTTTTTTATTTGTTACATGTTCAAAATAAAGTGAAACAAAATGGTTGTCACTGTCCACTCATCGTTTCGTCGTTCATGAACGGCCGAATGGTTCGTCGCTTTAAATGTTGCTGCCGCAATGAATTGTGGGATGTTATTATCTCCTTTCCTTTCCTAACAGATGGTCCACTGTACCAAATGCTAAAGGAGATAAGAAAGGAAGCACTGAAGCACCTTTCCTTAGCGTTTAGAGAATTCGACCAGCTCTCATTTCACTCACTTAGGAACCTTCCTCAGTCAAAAAAAGACTATTCGATCACAGTTCTAAAATCACAATATATTAACTTATTATGCACCGAAAAATGATCTTCTATGAGGTCCGCCATTTCTGACAACGTCAACAAACACGTCACATCTCGTGAACATTGAGCTTTCAGAAACTTTCCACTCTCGAGGTCGTAAATACGACAAGAGGGGGGGTTCATATGGACTCACCTCGTAAACACGGTAAACACGGTAAACACGGTAAACACGGTAAACACGGTAAACACAGTAAACACGACCCCATCTGAAGGCACCATACGTTTAATCCTAAAGACAGTGACACACTCCCATGTGACATATGCACAGTAGCCTCACAGGTAATAGCATACAATTATAAATAATGATCTAGCAAATTAATTTTAGGTCCAAATCATGTTGATGCTTTAATTTCCATCAAGTGAGAAATTAGTCAAGTCAATGTTATGTTATACAACCTCTGTCCTTTACAGCACGACCCTCTCATCGGAGAAAAAAACCCTTTTAACAGGGAACAAAGTGTTATAAACCTCAGGAAGAGCAACAGAGGAGGGATCCCTCTTCCAGACGTTAGATGTCGTGTGTACAGAGTAACAACATAATGAAAAATACACAAAGACAATCCATATGACAAAAATGTATACATATAATGTGAACATATATGAAGAGAACGGAACCAGGAGGATGTCAAGCAGCTTCCATGTGTCACCAAACACGACCTTCTCTCCACCGTGGAACCTCCATCAATGGATACAGACCCTGTGACATCGTTCATCATGTTCTTTAGAGTATTCTGAGTTCAGTGTTATACCATGAGTGTGGAGATCTGTGTGAACAGACTGCTAAACTGAGTGAACGGATTGATCAACCGTGCGCTTGGTTTACCAATCACAGATCAATATACTGGGAGTGGAAAAATTGGCTTACTTGGAACTGTTATTAATGGTCTTATTTACATACAGTATATAAACCAGTAGTGGATATTCTCCCCAGTCACCCCCTAAACGGAAATGTCAGTTTACAAAATTTATAAAAGCAGTCATTATTAAATATGTTCAAATGTGTTTCAGTATTATTTCCCCCCCTCAGAGATAATCATAAAAATAATTTCAGTACATGTAAAAATAAAACTTTGAGCTACAGTAGACCTCGTCTCGTTAAGTAGAAAAATACAGCTCACTGGAAAACGTTCAGAGCTTCTACGACATCGATCAGCAACAAGAACAGCTGGAACCTGGTGAAATCTCTCTCTTCTTTGGTAATCTGGGTGAACGGCCCTCACTAACATATTACGGAGGTGTCACAATGTGGATATTTGACAAATGTGTCTGAATTACAGCTCAATGTTTTTAACCCTTTGTCATTAACGCAGCTCTTACAAACAACGAACATTCAACACAATCCTCATCGAATCCCCAGACAACCTTTACAGCTCCTGAATGTAACACACTAACTACAGAGAGCCTTGAGTGAGCAGAGTCAGCCCAAAAGCACACAGCGAACGTTCAGGTGAGCAGTTTGTTTTTCAGGCCGATGTACTTGGAGGTTGGTTTTGGCTGCAGCGTATCAAGTCCTACAAATAGTCTTTGAAAGACTTCAAAAGTTTTGGCAAGTTTGGGAGGGTAGTCCAGGTTTAGGGCATAGGTCAGGCCGAGGAGAAGGCAGCAGGCTCGAGACATGTTATCCAGACCCGTCAGCACCGGACTTCCATCGATGATGATGCCCACCGCGTCCGGCTTGTGGCAAACGTAGATCCTCATACTCTGTGTTTTAAGGTCATGATGCACTTTATCCTCTGCTGTTCTCTATGAAACACGCAAACAGTCATTCATTTATATTTCAAATCCAATGTGTTGAGAGTAAACAGCCAAAACTATTCAGAAGGTTTCACTGTATTACTACAGTATTACTACAGTATTACTACAGTATTACTACTGTATTACTACAGTATTACTACAGTATGTAAATGCTGCACGGCTATGGAGGACCACAGGAGTCACGTAAATAGTAAAAGAGCATTGAACTGATTAATAACTACTTATACAATAAAAATAGGCATTAATAAATGTGTTTACTATTTCATTTATTAATCTATGAATAAATGGATAAAATTACAAAATATTTAATTATTTGACATTTTAATGGGCAATAAAAAGTAAAAATTATGAAAACAATTTACAAATAACATATGAATCCATCAATAAATAGTTCAAATTAAAAAGGGATTTACAAACACACCACAAAACAGTCAATAAGTACATCATTTCAAAATACATTAATTAATTCATAAATAAATAATGCAGTTTAAAAAGAGAAATAAATAACTGAACAAATTGAATTAAGAATACAGGTTTTAATCAGGCATTTAAAAGCGCGACTTCTTTTCCCGTTAGCATTAGCATTTCCCCGCTGCTTTTAATAAACGCATTAGCTGTTGGGTTTGCTGACTCATTTAGCTTTAACGTGTCCCTCTCGGTCCTCCGTGAATAAAACAAGGCAAATCAATGCAGATTAGCCACATGGGACGTAGCAGGCTCTCTGTAAACACATTTATTAATGCCGATTTGTATTGTACAATTAGTTATTAATTAATTAAATACTCTATTACTATTTACGTGACTCTTCTGGTCCTCCATACACTGCATGTATACAGCAGGCTGAATTATTGAGGGAAAATGCCACATTGTATTATTAATTAATGTAATAATTTTTTCTATTAAAGCTTTTTCATCTTGTTGGATGTTATGGATGGTGGTCATGTGAGTTCTGGGTGTTTCTACAGGGTCAGTCGGGGACTATAAGGACTTTTAATGGACTTTGAGAGGCCTTCACTTTGTTATTCTTATTTAATTTAACTCCATTTCATTTTTCTCCTGCTGGGTTTACATTTTTTAATTAACATGCATAACTGAGAAGAAGATAAAGTACTTCCAGAGTTGTGTTTGTATGAGTAGGCTGACCATTATAATTACATGTAGAACCATTTATTCTGTGAAAATTGGGAAAGTAACCCTTAAAAGGTGCTCAATACGAAATTGAGAGCGTATCTATTGCCTCCACACGGCTCTCAACATGGAGACGGCTGAGCCGGCGGCTAGCAGCTAATGGTGCTAACAGCACAAACAAAGGCGTGCATTAATAAATTAAAATAATTGCTTAAATCCCTATTGATTTGATTTATTTTTTAATAGGCCAACATTTTCCATTTCCACATGTAAGTTTGTCTATCGGGTAAAGTAAAACATCTCATCTACATCAACTGTCTGAAAAAGCTTAATGTGGAGCCCTGCAGAGATCTCAGAACTACGATAAGACTTAAAATAAAACAGTAATTAGGACGATACTTACATAGTAGTCAGAAATGAGCTCCTGCACACTCTCCCCCAAGTACTCAATAAGGCATCTCAGAGTCACGTCCCTCTTCTTCACCACCGAGGCATGTGGGTCCTACAGTTAATCATGGAAACAGGAATAAAAACCTCTCTCCTCTGTCACTTCTTCAATAAAAGCTTGTTTCACTCTCTCTCAGTTCATAGTTATATTTCATAAGACAGCTATGAGCAGAGAATGACACGTACCAACAGCATTTCTTCAACAGTATTTTAACCACCAAACTCCTTGGCCAGCTTTACTGTCGTTCAGAAACTGTAGCAGGCTGAGCTAGTTTAGAGATAGAGTGAAGGTATTGTTATGATATGTAACTAGAAAAGGAATCTAAGGAATCCATATCTACCAACCATGTCATGCTCTCTTGTGGGAAGGAGGCTAAATAACGCTCCAAACTTAGGCTACATTTTGGTGAGGGAAAATCTAGCATGGCCATTTTCAAAGGGGTCCTTTGACCTCTGACCTCTGACAGTTTTTTTTAAATAAATTTCAGTTACACATTTCCACCTATTCTAAAAATGGTGTATCTGAATATGTCTACATACTGGGGTCCCTAAACAGTCTTGAATTCCATAAATTGGTTATCACTGTAAAGCTGAGACTCTTGTGGATCCAATGAACCACACTGTATTCATATGTGATGATGTTAGTCCCCATTCAGAGGATGGATGGATCAAACTAGAGACCTAGAGCATTCAGAAGATGGATGGATCAAACTAGAGACCTAGAGCATTCAGAGGATGGATGGATCAAACTAGAGATCTAGAGCATTCAGAGGATGGATGGATCAAACTAGAGACCTAGAGCATTCAGAGGATGGATGGATCAAACTAGAGACCTAGAGCATTCAGAGGATGGATGGCTTTCCTAGCTAGATTGACAATAAGGGGGTTGCTGAGCAGTTTACACAACTACAGTGCTCCTCGCCATCCAATCACCGAAAAATGCAATTTTTTTTTTTTTTAACCAAATCACAGCATGTCTTTTTCTATGGTGTTCCTCAAGGTCTTGGTGTCTTAATGTGTTTTTTTGGAGGGATTATTGATAATTTTTTATCAATTCTCCAGTTGTAAAAAATGGTTAAATTTAGCACCAAATCTGTGTAACTAATGGTATCAACACAAAAACTGCTGCGACAACTTATGAGACATAATAGAGCATGGGGACGGACATTAGATACTTCTATCATCATGCTCTAAACCCTGATACACTCTAAACTTTCAACACATGAATAGGCACCTAAACAAAAAAAACAAAACAATGTTTATTACAGATTTATGACTAGAACAACTTGACACACAGAGCCGAGCTGCATCTCAAATTAATCTTCAGGTTCTCAGCGTTCAGATGATGTACACACACTAAAGACCCCCTAAAAAAGATAAAAATGGGTCTATGGTAAAGAGGGGTGGAGTAGAAGAGGTTAAAACAAAACAAATCTAGATTAACCCCTATTCCTATTGATTCATGTATTAATCAATAGCAATGTATTAATTACTCACCTGTATCAGTTCAATCAACACACTCTTCATGCGCTGTCCAACAGCTCCTCCCCTTGAGCTGAATAATTCCAGGAACTTCGGCGTGTACCTGTCCAGCTGGGAGATAAATGTCGACTCCAGGGGAATAGTGTTGCACCTTCGGAACTCCTCGTTTAACTGGAAGACAGGATTCATGTCAACTACTTATACAGACGATGTATGAAGTTACACAGGTGCATTCCCATATAATGTCATCCAATACTGCTGCAGGAAGAACCAACTGTTTGTTGGGACAGCTTGGGAACAATAGCCATGTTCACCATTCATGTTCATTATGATATGTTTATGTTCGTAATGATAATTTTGGAGGGTGTGTCTTTGGAGGGGGGGGCCTGAAGGTCAGTGTTGATGACTCGGCGACTTTCCCTCTAGATTTAGGGACTTTTGGAGTTAGTTAGCAGCTATTGCTAATGCTGCTAATGACTTGGTTTTTCAGTTGGATCGTTTCTTTTCATTTTTTTTTAATCTAGTGAATAGATGTGCACATTTCTACAGTTTCCCATTTAATGAATCCTCCACAAACCCTTGTAGGCTACCAGCTCCAGTTTCAGAGCGACTGTGCTACACTGGTGTGACAATTCAATTAGTTTCTTTACCTGCAACGGATCGAAGAGGGCAGGCCATCTCTCTTTGAATTCTGCCACCTGCATGGTCTGGCCCACCACCTCCCTTCTTCTACAGCTGTACGTTCTGGACATCATGTCGTTTATCATCGGACCGTTGTTCTTTGTCTTGCTCGATGCAATGAGCTCCAGTCTCACATTCTCCAGGCTGTCGTCTGTTTCCCCGGCTGGATGTGGGGGGAGGTAGTTCACCTCGGATTTCCTGGGTTTCTTGATATTTTTGGCAGGTTTTCTGTCGCCCTCCTGCTTGTGTTTCATTGTATTTATTAACAGTTCGGGGTTTCCGTGTGCTTTAAGTTTGCTCCGGTAGTTTGCACATTTGTACTTTAGGCTTTGCTGCCACCCGTAACATCCGTTATAAGAGCCGGGCTCCCTCAAGCAGGGATGCTTCTCTATTAGTGCCTGTGCGACTGCAGCCCTCTGCGGATCATTGGGATAAGCTGTGTAGGAAAACATGGCTTCCGCCAGGCGCTCCAGAATGTCCGACTTGACGCTCGGTGATGTCAGCAGGGTTCCATCTTTGAGGAACTTTTCGTTACCTTGCCTCAAAGCCATCTCCGTGTTGTAGGAGAAGGATGGAATGGGAAAGACGGAAGGCCACAGGTTGTGCCTGTCGGTGGCAGGAGGACTGGGAATCAGAGCGTCTTGTGAATCCACAGAGGTCAGATCATCTACAGAGGACACGTCAGACGTTTCAGGTTTAATTTCCTGATGGACCGTGGTCATTATTATGCCCGGAGGCACCTGCACTACTTTGAGCGTGTCTTTATCCTTCAGGTCACTTGTAGAGGTTAGTGTGAAGAAGTCATCAAAGTCAGCATCTTTGTACTGAAGACCTATTTCTGTAGTGATGGAAAAAGCTTGTTGAAACACTTTAATCAAGTCCTCCACAGACGAGGGGAGGCCATTCTGGAAAGTTATCTTCTTGATATCATGATCGATGATGACTCGAAATCTCAGAGCTTGTTGCATATCTGTAAAAGAGACACAAAATCTGTTACACACTGACAGAGTTAAATGTTTTCCTGTTGTTTTTTTAACTGCTTTTCAATTAATATCTCTCTTTTCTAAAGAAATCATGATTTATCGCCGTTAACTTCAAGCTGTATTCATTCACTTTTGGATATTTGAAACATTCAATTCAATTCAAAATACTTTATCCAAAATGCTTTATCCGTCCCTCAAGGGGCTATTCAAGGCAGACAATTCATTTATACACATAAAAAACAATCTAAAAATACAAGTATGACCAAATGTGTTAAAAGACATACACAGGATTAATAGCAGCAATATCTGACGTGTAAAAGGTCAAAGGTGCAAGGTCATTTATCAGTCTATATGCAAGGTGAACTGACCATTTCTTGTACTGTGGCTGTTCACAAGTCTAATGGCTTCTGGCTTTCTCGTCTAACCAGTTCGGCATGACGTGCTCGTACACGACCACACTTACAAAAACAGTCTCAATCTTAAAGTCCTCTCTCTCTTTTTCCCAGTCTTTGTAATACTTTTTGCCATATTTTGCCCACTTAGTACCTGGCATTGTTAGCTAAACTCCATCAACTCCGCAAATATCTGTCCTGCAACAACACTCTGAAACCCCTTTCACACCGAGGACTCAACCAGGGTTGATTGTGTGTATGAATGGCACGGACCAGGGTCGCTAACAAACGAGGCGGGACAAACCTATTCGGTTGCAAATGAGGATCATTAACAAACGGTGGGACGGCAGCAGGAATGATTTCAGACCCACAAACATAACAAGGCTGCTGAATGAGAGAGGCATCCGCCGATACGTTACACAGAAACACACCGTGTTAATAATAATCCGACCACCTCACGGTACCACCAGCTGTGAGCTGTGATCTGTTTTTAAAGGTGTTTACACATCGTCTATTTGTAACGTTACCATTTAAAACTTTTTATCTTTCCAAATAAACCTGCTGAAAGATCCATCTGTCACCTGTTCCATCTGTTATAAAGTAACAAACCCAGTACCAGTTCATTACATTATAAGATAAGATAAGATAGAACTTTATGAATCCCGAAGGAAATTCTTGTGCCAGAGATTACTCAAAAAATACAACAAATTACAACGAATTACAACGAGTTTCAAGTGTATAAAGTACAAGGGTATAAAATAAAAAGTAAAACGTACTATTTCTAGCACCAGTGCCTAATAGAATGACAATTAAGTAAGTTAGCAACATTTAGTAAGATGAGTAAATTAGATAAGTGAAAATAAAAAGAAGCTAGGGTAAGCTAAAAAACAGAAAAGAAGTAATATTGCACATGATGTACATGAATATTGCACACAATGAACAGTGATATTGCACATGAGAATGATGTTATCATTGTTCTCAGTGTCCAGTGTTGACAGTTTTAAAAAAGGACTTAAAACCTTCCTTTTTAGCAGAAGCTACGACTTTTAATTAACCTTGCTGGTTGCTGCTTTTACGCTCCTATTTTTATGATGTTAGCTTTGATCTGTTTTTATATTGATGATTTTACCTGCTTTTACCTTGTAGCACTTTGAGATTTGTTTCAAATGTAAAGTGCGTTACAAATAAAATGTATTATTATTATTATTATTATTATTATCAGTTGTCCTTCCTGCAGAAGGGGGAGGAGTTATATAGCCTGATGGCCACTGGTAGGAATGGAAGAGTTTGTCCAAACATAATAAAAAGTTTTTCATTTATTCATTTAGCTATTAGCAAACTAAATGAAATATAAACTCATTTTATTATGTTTGGACAAACTCTTCCATTATCCAACAGTTGCCACATGTCCAGCAGAACAACTTTAGCAGGTCGACTATATGAAGCCAATCTCAGCTGGGATGGTGGAGTGAGTGAAATCTACATTCAGTCTTCAGAAGGGTCTAATCCTTTATTAAATGTTGCTACTGATTCATGTGCAATATATGTACTATTATTACTGTGCAATAACTCACTGACTTGATTGTACTGTATACTGCCTCGACCGTACTGTAATTGTATTGTATATATTGTATCATAGGCCAACATTTCGAGTTAGATATATATATATATATTTACTTTTCTTTTAGATATATATATATTTACTTATTTTATATTAGTTTAGGTTAAACCTATTTTATACTGTATGTTATGCGTGATTGCACCATCAGGACTGCTTCAAATTTCGCTGTACTTTGTGTAGTGACAATAAAGGAATCTTGAATCTTGAACACAATGTAGTCTGATATATGATAAATGTGTTCTGTAGATAGACAAGAGGAAAAAAGGTGCATGTTGACGAATAGATGCTGTAAATCTGCATGTTTCTGCATACATTACAGCTCCATGCATACAGCATAGTAGCTGGGCGGAGGGATCTGGCGGAGGGATCTGGGTCGTGCTGCAACAGGACAAACTAGACCCAGTACAGAGGAGAGACAGGAGCCTTAATAAGCACCTACAACTTTAGAAACAAGCCCCAAAAAACACAACCCGTGACTACCAGTATTTATAAGCGACTTCTTTCAGTAAAACAGGCCCAGAGTCGGTGATAATCAGCGGACTCTGCAGCTCTGATCAGCAGACACACTTCGTCTTGTTTTGGATTTTCGCAGTTTCGGAACTACTTCCGGTGTGATCTCCTTCACAGTAAAGCCACAGACCGCTGCTCGGGAGGCCTCAGGTCGCTGTGGGAGACTAACACTCCTCTAAAACATAACGATGAACTCGTTTTCGGTTGATGTGACTGAGCCCTTTGTGAACTGCCGACGACAACAACACTATTCACCCTTTGTTTCATTTAACACTTTTACTCTGAAGGCCATGAACACTCCACTTCCGGCCTTCACTGTGTTCAGCTTGCTGCAGAGGAGGATAAACAGCATGTTCTCTAACCCGGCGGAACCTCTGATCCAGCTTCACTCAGCCAGTTTAAATAAAGCGCCGTGAAACATAGTGTTGAACTGTGACAGAAGCATGAGTTTAAAGACAGCAGCACAGTGAGGAGAAACTTCTTCAGACCTGCTTTGTTGCTGAGGAGCTGAGCCCTCTCAGCCTCCAGCAGCTTCCTCTGCAGGTTAATCTCCTCTTCATAGTTAGAGATGGTTGTTTCCAGCAGCCCGCAGATCTCCTCCACCGCCACGGAGAGCCGCTGCGTGATGAAGGACTTCAGCGTCTGGAGGGTGGTCATCTTCACGGGAAACGGGTCTAATGCTGCTGCTGCTGCTGCTGCTGCTTCTGCTGCTTCTTCTTCTGCTTCAGTGTTTATTGGCGGTTTGCAAAGATGCGCATTACCGCCCCCCACTGGACTGGAGTGTGAAGAACTTAAAGCGGCAGTAGGCAACAATTTTTTGGCATAATTTGGCAAAAAATCCCATAATAACCTTTCAGCATATTGTAATTCAAGTGTTCTGGGAGAAAACTAGACTTCTGCTCCTCCTCATGTCTCTGTTTTCAGGCTTTAGAAAAAACTAGCCCGTGACGGGAGACTTCGACCAATCACAGGTCATTTCAGAGAGAGAGAGCGTTCCTATTGGCTGTGCTCAGGTCATGTGACCGGAACTTGGCTTCCTTCAACAGATTTTACAATGACGGCCGCGTCACAAACTTTCTCATTTTACAGCTAAACAGTAACTACAAGAGGATTCTGAAAACATTTGAGGAGAGAAATAGTCATTACAGTAACAGAATATTGATTCATATTTGATCAGCGCTGCCTAGTTTGACCGTTTGGTCGGAGTTCGTGAGTGATTGAGAGCCGGCTCTCATAGACTGCAGCTGGGCAGCGGACCTTGTTTTCCTCCGGTAAGTGAAATCCTTCAGATGCCGTTAGGAGCACCGGAGGACACAGTAGGACACAGAGGAACATGATTTTTTTAGGTTACCTGTTTCATGTACTACTGTCACGATATAGCGGCCGTTTTCTAAAAATAACTTTTTTAAATCATATTTTCTCCGATATCGCGCACTGCAGCTTTAAGTTCATTCTGTTTATCCATCTGATCAGATGGATATGGCACAGATAAAGGATTCTGACAGATATGTTCTCTATCTGTTAATAGAAAATGTATGAAACACAGAAGTAACGTTTCCTTTCTCTGTAGGGTTCTTTCCATGATGTTGTCAGACACTTATAATAACAATCTGAGCCTGTCAGTGTAAACGATTAGACTGTTGTCAGGCTATTAAATAGGCGTGATCAGTCGCTATAAGCCCCATAGATGTGGGTCACAAGGGGCCTACTACACCTACTAGTAGGCTTTATCATTTATTCACATGGCAGCTCACCGAAAGAAGGTATAAAACAACACAACAGCGACCACTAGCGACCATAGTAATTATGACAGGAGCAGAAGTGGAAGTCAGGCGCTGTATAATAGACAGAATGAAACTCTATAAGCGGTAAAGGTCAGGGATGATGGGTAGGTCACAAAACACAGGGTTTTCACTCAGGAGACCGGAGATCACATCCTGTTGTAGTTATTTTAACCCAAAACACAGTGTTTTTACATCGACTAAACTAAGTGTTTTTTTGCCAAAATCTAAAGAAGTTGTAATTTTGTCACCTAAACCTCAAGAAGTTGTAGTTTTGTCGCCTAAACCTCAAGATGTTGTAGTTTTGTCACCTAAACCTCAAGAAGTTGTAGTTTTGTCACCTAAACCTAAAGAAGTTGTAATTTTGTCGTCTAAACCTAAAGAAGTTGTAGTTTTGTTGCCTAAACCTAAAGAAGTTGTAGTTTTGTTGTCTAAACCTAAAGAAGTTGTAGTTTTGTTGTCTAAACCTAGAGAAGTTGTAGTTTTGTTGTCTAAACCTAAAGAAGTTGTAGTTTTGTTGCCTAAACCTAAAGAAGTTGTAGTGTTGTTGCCTAAACCTAAAGAAGTTGTAGTTTTGTTACCTAAACTTAAACAAGTTGTAGTTTTATTGACGTTTCATTCAGTTTTACATATTAGAACGTTTTGCTTTCAGTTTTTACAACATAGTAGGCCCCTATTGACCCACATCCATGGTGCTTATATAGTGATAACGGCTATTTTATGGTCTGATTACAGACTAATCGGGTGGTCAGTGGCAAAAACAAGAACTTTAAGTGGACGTAAACTGACGATACCAGTTTGCCCCAAATGATTTCATTTTGGCTTGCGTAGCAGGTGCAGTGCTCTCCCTCAATACTGGACCAACTTCAAAAATTGTCGTCCCCATTAATCAGTTACACACAAACATATGTGAAAATAGGGTCCAGGTTGAAAAATACTGAAGTTACCCTTTAAGTTTCAGAAATCAAAACAAACACCCCACTTTCAGGCCATGCATGAGCATGAGAGAGCCTTGCATCATCCTCCACCACCTTAACGCCTCTGCAGTGATAAATGTATAAATAATGGTCAGAAGCCACCGTGCTGTACAGCTTCATGCTGCTATAAAGCTCTTTATTTGTTTTAAAATACATTTGGGAGACATTCTGAAACATGGGAAACTATTGAAGCGTTTTCTTGGTTCTTCTTTTTATACACGTAAATATCTCTGGGTCGTGTGAATCTTAAGGCACAAGATAAATTAAGAAGACGGAGAAAACAAACCGCCTTTCAGAGGACGACGTCCACCACAGAGGCATAGCTCTCAAACCCAATGGCTTACAGACTTTGATTCTTACAAATTAAAACACAGAACGAGACAAAGAGGGTGAAAAACAAATAAAAAACATTAAAAGACATAAAATGCAGAGTTACACAGTTACATACATATGTGTAAAATACTTTCTTGATGTGAACACAACAAGGCAAAAGTCTATATTTGTGTTTTGAAGGTCAAAGGTCACACTAGCCTCCTCTGTATCAACACAACATCGCTGCTCTTTGGCTTTTGAAGGGCCACATAGATAACATATGCGTCTACTTAATGTGTTTGATACCAAGCATTATGAAACTATTTGATATAAATCCATTCTGAGCAAGTGCTGTAAAGTCAAAGCAGTGTTTGATATGACGTGCGTGGAAAAAGTGTACGTACACAAAACAAAACGAAGGTAAATGTCATTTTCAACACTAGTGTGTGTCTCGCTTCATAGTTGGTGTGTAACTCCAACAAAGAAAACACAACAACATGTTGGAAATGACAAGTTAAGACTAATAGTTGATTCATAAACAGAAGGTGAACAACTCAGAATGATTGTAGTGGAAATCATCTTGATATCAACAAACTGAAACAGCAACAAACAAACACAAAGCCCGTTTACACCTAATGGAATTATTTTGGAGATGTTAAATTTTCCAATTTTCTCACTTTTTAAAGCCACTATTTGTAGAATTTTTCCAATTTATTTTTTCCAATTATCCATACGTTTTTGTTTGCAGAAACCAAGGTGAAAACTGGTGCAGTTTTTGTGATGCTTTCAGATAATTTATCTCAGTGTTTGTGCAGGTGTGTAAATTCTCATATAAAAGTGGTAAATAATTATTTTTTTTAAAAACAACTCATATGGTGAATTCAGCATAATAATTTACATTTCCACAGCACTTATTTCTCTGTTTCTCTTCCTGTTTTTCCACTGCAGATGTTTCAAATGAAAAGATTGGGTCAATAAAGAAAAAGGCAACTCCTGCACACTTACTCCCTGTCACAGAAGTTTAATAATGACAACATTTGGATCCTGTTGTCATTCCAAATAACGGTCTTGTTATTATTATTATTATTGAGGTAAATATTGAGAATTTATTTGAGAATTTACAGGTGGTCACAGTGTCTTTTCTTAATGTTACCACTGGAGGGTGCTGAAGAGGCTGATTTTAAACTTCTATACATAGTGGCTTTAGATATATTAAGAAAATGTGGGTGATAATTTCATCACTTCATTTTAAATGCAGTTGATGAGTTTGATGTAAGAATTACCTTAAAAGAATAGTTTAGGAAATACACTTATTTTTGTTTTCTTACAAATTGTTGGATGAGTAGATCAATAACCCTCTCTGTCTGTTAAATATAAAGCCAGCAGCAATAGGTTAGCTTAGCTTAGCATAAAGACTGGAAACAGCTAGCCTGCTCTGTCTGAAGGTAACAGAATCCACCACCAGCAGCTCTAAAACTCACCAATTTACACTTGAAAAAACATTATTTTGTACGGATCTTTAGAGGTGCTGGTCGGTGGATTGTGTTACCTTCAGACAGAGCCTGGCTAGCAGTTTCCCCCTGTTTCAAGTCTTTATGCTAAGCTAACCATCTCCTGGCTGTAGCTTAATATTTAAAAGGTATAATATGCAGCATTTTCCAAAAAACAATGTGTCTGACTGATACAAAAATAATCCCTCTCAATCATCACCTCTGACCCTCTAGAAGTGTGTTGTGGTTTCGGACTCTGCAGAGACCCTACAGCCCTCTGCCTGCATTTTCTCTTTACTTCTTATTTTGCTGTGTTCGGGACATTTCTTGGCATCAGCAAAGAGCCTTTGGGCCCAACGTGGGGGTGCAGCCCCCAGCCAATACGCAGTATGTGCAACCCGTTCACAATCCCCGGTCAAATAGCGCCGCTTTGTCCCCTTTAGCGTCTGTATGATACAAAGCGGCGGAGAACGGGTTGTTACATCGCTGTGGTTTAATCTGTGTTTCCTGTTCGTCTTTTTCCTCTGCTGTGTGCTGCCATCAGTGTGTCTGTATGACCGGGTTGAGCAGAGGTGTGAGTGTGTTTATCTGTGCTATAGAACTTAACCGCCGTAAAACAATCAGAAAATAACGGTTTATTTCTCTGATTCGCTGCTTTGTTCTCACTAACGCTGCTCCCTCTCTTCATTCACTCTATAGCTCTAGCTCTCTCTCTCTCGCTTGCTCGTTGAGCCGACTTTGAACGCCATGTGTTACCTGACAGAGTGGCGTCTACTCATCTGACTCTCAGTAAGAAGGTGAAAGCCAAAATGTCAAACTATTCTTTTAAAAAAGGTTATCTATATTATTTCAAGACTTTACACTTAAATTTTGAATTATAAATATTTCAAATGAGATAAGAGTTACTCACTAGAACAGACTGTTTTCTCCTAGAGGAATTTAGGCAATGTTTAAAGAGTAAAGATGATCCCCAACAGATAAAAAAAAACACACAGATGTGCAAATATTCAGTTTAAAAAACAAACAGGTAACACTTAACAATGGCCTTATTTCAGTGTAACAACGATGGAAGAGAACTAAACAAACTCGTACTGGTTTGTGTATATAACTTGGTTAATAAACACGTTATTACAGTGGAATAAAACCAGAGTAAAGCTGCGTTACCGAAAAAAACCCCACGAGGGCGGGAAAGTTAAATACTACTCGTCTCTTTGGTGGCGTCTTTCCCTGCGATCGCCCGCCTGCTCTGCTTCACAAACTTTGTCCAGAATGTTTTTCATTTAAAAAAAAAAAAAAGGTAATGAATCAAATCAAATAAAACAAACAATCATTTGGCCAAATAAGAGACGCACGTCTCTCTTATCTCTAGAACACGCCGTCTGTTTTTTCCAGCATCATCGTTTCTATTTACAAACTTGTACATCGTTGTTCTTTACTGAAACTCACGGCAGGAAACTGCTGCAACAGCAAAAAAAATAGATTGTCTTCCTCTACAGCTGCTATAGTTTCTCCTATAAATATGGAATATAGACTTCCACAGCAGTACATGGTGTGATATATAGTATTCTACATGTCTTATACTCCCTTTAGTCTATCAGCCTTTCACTTCTTAAAGGGGAGGTTTGCCTTGCGACTGATGTGATTAAATGAATGTCAAAAGCTGCTTTTCTGTTTCCTGTTGTTACACTTACAAGTAATGAAAAAATAAAAAGCCGTAATGTAGACTCAAGTGGAAGTGATGCGATATGATGGTAGTGATGATGATGATGATAATGATGATGATGGTTCCTGTCGTTGCCGTCTATAGTTGGTGGGGCTTCGCCAGGCCATCTTCACTCAACTCATACCTGCAGGAGGAGAAAGAGGCTTTTATTTTGATATTCTTCCAGCTTCGTCCTTTTCCTTCAACTGGCTCTGACATCAGTGTTTTGTTATTCATTCAAATCACAGAGTTCATAACGAGTTTTAGCGATCAAATACCAGAACTTTTCAAGAGATACAAGAACCTAATTTACGCTGCGGACAGCAACTCTGACATTGACATCAACGGTTGCCATGGAGCTGCAGATCTTAGCATGACAACACAACCAAGTCGCCAGAACAATGTTGGCGTTGTACGTTTCTGCAAACCCTGGATACGTTGAACGTTGACGTTTCTGAACTAAAATACGTTTCATGAATATGTTTCATATCAGCCTTAGGTCACGCTTGCAGAAACTCACAATGCCACGTGGTTAACGTTGTGAAATGATTGGTTAGGTTTAGGCAACAAAACTACTTGGTTAAGGTTAGAAAAAGGATCATAGTTTGTGAGAAGATAATAACGTCAGGGTGTAACGATCCATCGATCTGGATCGATTTATCGATTTATTACACAGCTTTGTAGAATACTTGATTCTGATTGTCACGGCGTTCTACGGTCTGTTATTTCTTTATAACAGACCGTTCCTATGGATACAGGTCTGATGTCGGACTCTGGAGGACCGTTTTTGCGTCAAAATATTGATTTCTTCAGTAAGTAGCCGTGTAATAAGCGGGATAATGTAGAGCTAGCGGGTCATTGTTGTGATATAAACCCCTTCAGGGCGATGCTCCCCCGCTCCGTGTCAGGGTGCCACATCAGGGGTTTATTTTACAACAGTGACCGGCCAGCTGTACATTATCCCTCACTTAATATACGGCTTTATTTTGAAATTCTTGACTGATAAAAAAAACATTTGCACTTAAACATGAGAAATACTTTTTATTATTTTTATCAAAAATAATAGATTGTTATTTCATTTAAATGCCTGGAAGGGCCCAGTAATAAAATTGTCAAATCGTATTTTATTTGCTTTTTGTGAACTGATGGTGTTATGATATCGTCTCGATTGCAGGCGACTGAATTGAATTGAATCAAAATCGTATCATGGCAGAATTTGTGATATCAGCAAATATCGTATTGTTGTCCAAAGACTAGATTTATATCGTTTATATCGATGAAACTTGTAACCCTAGCAACAATGTAAAGTAACCATGGACGTAACAACGTAACTAGCATAATTAAATAAATAACATTGACATTCGTCCGTGGTGTCCGTTGTTTGCAGAAAAGTACAATGCCAGCATTGTTCCTGGCGACTGGGCTGGACAACAACATGATTATGTTTCAGATTGTCCCAGGAGGCAGACATGTCTCCTCTGAATCTACGGTACCTCCACAGTTTTCAAGTCGCTCATAAACAACAGACAGCAGTAGAAGGCTTTTACAATGAAGCAGCTGCAGGTACACAACGTTAGAGCTGATCTACAGTTACAAACTCAAATATCACAACGTTTCTTTTAGCTTAAAGGTTCACTCTTGACCTTGGAAACAGCTCTTTATGGAGGCAGTTAAAGGTAGGTATGGAGTTTAAATCATGTGATCCGATATGATACAGAGGCAGAAAAGCAAGACCCGGTCCAAACCCAGTATATGTCTGGACTGTGTTCGGTCAGTCTGAATTTTTCGCTAAATTGTTACACTGAACTAGATCGCCTAGTTTCACAGCTTGGTCCAAGTTTCGTGAGCGGGACACGTCGCGCTGGACGGGCTCATTTGCATAAAGGACTGTTCCCGCCTTTCAAGAACAACGGCCAATGAGGAAACTCCAACATTTGGCCGACCAATCGTGTAACTTCATCACTCAGTGACAGACTTTAGTGTTTGTAGGGCCTTCTGCTGTCCAGCCAAAAACAACCACCGGTTACCGAAATTCCATATTTAGGTCACATAAATGTAAAAACTAACAACTTGTGATAAGAACATTTTGTCAAACGCAACATTTTTCACCAAACATTTAGATACTGATATCCATAGGTGACAATATGTTGGCAAAAACTTTATCTAATTAGAAGTAATTTAGGATTTTCAGTTCTGATGAAAGAGAAACTATTTGGCTGAAACAGCATAAAAAACATTTTCTATATCAAAGAATGACTTTAAAAGAGGTCACTTAACATCATACATTAAAAGTGAGCATTGTGAGAGCTGTTTCACTTTATTGTTGTGTTATTTATGAATGAAAAGTGGGAGATCAGTGACTAACCATTGTGTCCAACCCTTGGTGGTGTCCTCATGGGTCAAATCCACCAGAACCTGGTGAGAAAAGGCAACAGAGTTCTCTTCACTGGCAGAAATAAAGACTGAATTTAAATGACGGCATACATTTAATATATTAAATGACAATATCTATTTCTATTTCTGCAAATTAAATACTATTTTAAGTTTCTAAATGCACTGACAGATCATCAAAACTCAAGATCTGAATCCATAAGAATTAACCATAAAACAAAGAATTCTATCAGGATGAAATACTTTAATTTCAAGAGAGTTCCTCAGGATTTAAATTAACATAAAGTAAAGTCCGTACCTTTCCCAGAAGGCCTTTGTGTTTGGAGAGGAGACCTCCACCGTTCTTCACTGCTACATCCAGAGTCCG